>JAUTXW010000820.1:0-212500 GCA_030620095.1 Kuschelorhynchus macadamiae
TAGCCTAAGCTAGTTCCTATAGCAAAAAAAAAAACTGAAATAAAAATTAGGCGAGTGTAGGCAGGATAAATGAAAATATGAGGTAAATTTTCTATACTTACGACACCATATATTATATAGCAAATGTACAATTTAAATAAGATAATTCAAAATAGGTAAAAAAAAGAGGAATTTAATATGCCAATATTTTCATAAAGAAAATTAAATAAGCCCCATAGTCGACTATAGTTCACATAACTCATTAATAATTTTAACACCTTTAATTATAGTTACATAAATGAAAGTTAGAAAGAAATATTTAATTAACTGGTTCACTTTTAAATAGCATAAATCGTTTAAACTGTAAATCAAATGTAAAAATGTATAATATTAAATAATGCTTGTAGTAAAAAAAAAAAATGAATAAAAATGGATAATTAATAAAAAAAATATTATCTGGCCTTTATAAATCCTTCCAGGGATGTCAGGACTTCAAGGGCTGCATCAAAACATCAAAAGAGGATCACTTCAAAATCACAGGAACAGTTACAGTGTCTGGAACTAACAGCATTCGAACAGAACTGGATCAAATAAAGAAGTCTAGGCGGGACAACAGATTACGTTTCTTTTAAGACCATAATTCATAACTCATGGTACGGTACGGTATGCCAAAACTTAGGAGTCGACTCCCATGTGGATTCTAAAAGGAGAGGGAAAACCATGGATGAGTACTCCAAAAAAAAAACGAAAACTGGGAAATACATAACATTTTTCAAAACGAAGAAAAAGGTATGTGAAATTATTATAAGCGGCTTACCTTAACTAAATCCCAAAGTTACTATACAAAAAAAAACTCCAAAACGTTTGATTCCGGCATGGCCAAAGATTGCTGGATAAAAATCCAGGTTTTCTCCAAAACACAAACTTTACTTTGGCTCTCAGATAAAGCAGATAGTTAATCCATGCGAAGAAACAAAAATTCAAATCACCACTACTGGGTATATTCGGGATGATTCCCGATTTTTCTTCGGATCAACACATGGAGGTGTTGTAAGTACCTCGACTACCAACCGGAATGACGATACCAAGGGATGAAGACCGTTGGCCAACCAAGAAGGTCGAGCACGGAAATAGTCAGTAAAGTGACTCGTGAAAGGAAGCGGCAAATTCAAATTCACCATGAAACTTAAGAAAAATCATTAACTCGATTCGGCAACACTGCAACTGAAAACCGAAAGTAGAAACGCAAGTCGACGTCGACGCCGTGAATCCATGACTTGAGAGTACCAAAAGGATATGTTCATATTAAATATAAAATTCCTTTACCTGCTTTGAATATTGAAATGATTGGCAAATATTGTGATTTTATCTGGATGGCAACGTAAAAATAAATATGAAGTAAATTACTTGTTTTGATTTATGTACAAATTATAAAAAAACGACATTTCCACCCTAAAATTAAATATTACGTTATAAATCCCACTTATAGACAACCCAAATTACTTCTAATATATATCGGCGTGAATTAAACTGTTCACCAAATGAAACAATTTAGCTCATTATAACTTTTGAACATCATCTTAAACATAACCAATAACTATCGTTTCTAAAATATAACCGGAAACTGCAATGTCGATAGAAAAATAACAACTGAGCTCAAAACTTAGGTCGACGTCGAATACAGGTAACCTTAAGTAGTGTGGGTACCCTTAAACAACAAAAATTACCTAAATCCTACACATAAACTGGCTATATTCGAAATTTCATTCGAAATTTCTTAGCTTACAGAAACTGCTAAAGCCTTGCACATGCTGAATAAAAAAATCTTCTCAGAAATTTTCCAGCTAAAATACCTTACTTGCACAGTAAGAAAAATGTGACCAGGATCAAAATAATGCCTTAATCTTGCACATAAAACGATATGAGACCAAGAAAAGCAAAAACTGAAATTTCACTCAGAAATTTCTTATCAAAAATACTTTACATCTTGCACATTAAACAATATGTGACCAAGCACAACAAAATGCCTTAATCTTGCACACTCAGAAATTCAGGTAAACTATCATCTATATTTTCATAGAAATTTTCAGAAATTCCTAAAATACTTTACATCTTGCACATAAAACAATATGTGACCAAAAACAACAAAATGCCTTAATCTTGCACATAAAAAGATATGTGACCAAGAAAAGCAAAAACTGAAATTTCACTCAGAAATTTCTTATCAAAAATACTTTACATCTTGCACATTAAACAATATGTGACCAAGCACAACAAAATGCCTTAATCTTGCACATAAAAAGATATGTGGCCAAGAAAAGCAAAAACTGAAATTTGATACAGAAGTTTCCTAACATACGGAAACGTCAGAATTTGAACCAAAATATGGTTTCAAATTATTAACATGGCAGGTAAACTATCATCTATATTTTCTAAACCATATACCAAACATGACTTCTTACTAATTATTCTACACAAAACGTATTTCGGTGCCAACTTAGCTGAAAATCTGGACAGTGCTTCTGACAATACTTTATTCCTACGCCAAACTTTATCTCCAACTTTAAACTGAATATCCTTCCTTCGCAAATCATACAATTTCTTATAACGTTGATGAGCCAACGTTAATTTCGTTTTCACATCTTCAAAAATTTTACCTAGACCTGAAATATCCTTAACATACTCATTCCTATCACGAGAATCGAGTTCTATGTCTCTAGTTTCTAAAACTTGACCGTAATAATCACCAGATATTCGAACGTATCTTCCAAAAATAATCAATGATGGAGCAAAATTATGAACCTCATATTTAGCTGAGTTTATGGCAAACTGAATCTTTGACAACTGAAGATCCCAATCTTTATGATCCTTAATATAACTTCTGATAGCAGTACCAACAGTTTTGTTTGTGCGTTCCACGAAATTGCATTGAGCCCTATATCGTGGTGTAAACCATATCTTAATTTTATACAAATATGTTAGTTGTTTAAACGTTTTGCCAGCAAACTGAGACCCATTATCACAAATGATCATTTGAGGTACTCCGAAAATATGAAATACATTATTTTCCAACCACTTCACTATAGTAGAAGCAACAGCTTTTTCCATCGGGAATAAAAGAGTATACTTCGAAAACCAACAAGTAACCACAAGCAAAAAACAATTTCCACCTTTAGATCTCGGCAACGGGCCCATAATATCTACGGCAATTACCTGAAATGGATACTGAACACACTTTTCCTTGCCCATCTTACCCAAAGGTGAAGAATTGGTAATTTTCTGTGACTGACATACTTTACAAGACCTAACAAACTTATTAATGTCATATTTCATTTTGGGCCAATAGAAGGTTTCCTGTATTCGTGAAAGAGTTTTATAGAAACCAAAATGAGAATATGAAGGTGGATCATGACAACTCTTAATAACTGAAGCACGAGAATTTTTCGGTACTACAAGTTTCCATTCACAAATATTACTAATAATCGGCAAATTGTTAGGGATGTACTTATATAAAAAGTTATTTTCAACTTTCCATTGAGGATAACAAGAAGGATCCTGACTTATTTTATTCCGAAGAATAGAATACCAAATATCTGATTCGTCGAGTGGTAGATCAATGATAGCGGCTTCATTACAATCTGGAAAATGCGAGTGAATTCTAGATAGTGCATCAGGGACCTTATGAGAAGCACCCTTTCTATGAACAAGTTCAAATGAATATTGCTGTAACTTAGCCGACCACCTGGCTAACCTGCCTGACGGATCTTTAAGATTATTAAGCCAGAGGAGACTATACGCAATAATCCTTTCACCACCGTCGATTTCTTACGATAAAACACCACCTAGGCCTGTATCACTACCATCACATTGAATAGTAAAAGTCTTTGTAAAATCAGGCGAACATAAAATTGGAGCGGCGATAAGAGCATTTTTAATATTTATAAAAGATTCCTCTGCCTCTGATGACCAAACGATCGCTTGCTTTTTCTTCTTGCCTCTCAGTAAATCATTTATTGGAGACACCAAAGATGAAAAGTTATGAATAAACCTCCCATACCAACTACACATGCCGATAAACCTCTTAATCTCTGTAGTAGTGGATGGTCTAAAATACCTGAGTCGTGTCTTAAAAAATTCACATTTTTCCAACTTTATTGTTAAATTTGCCTCCGACAAAATATCCCTAACCTCATCAAGAAGACGAATGTGATCCTCAAAGCTCTCCGAAGTTATAATTATATGGTACAAATAGGTAAAGATGTTAGGCTCATATTTAGGACCAAACAAAGCATCTACAAGTCTTTGTTGAGTCTGAGCACTATTACAAAGTCCAAAGGGAAGAATTCTAAAATGAAAAAGACCCCTTGATGGGACGGTAAAAGCAGTTTTCTCACGAGAAGCGGGATCCAATGGAATTTGCCAAAAAGCTTTTCGCAAATCTATGCTAGAAATAAACTTAGCACCATGCAATGAACTGAGAATTCTATCAATCCTTTGAAGTGGGTAATTATCATGACGAGTGAACTGGTTCAATTTTCTTCCATCATAACAAAGCCTGTATTCACCAGTTGATTTTTTCACTAACAGTACCGGACTATTCCACGGGCTTTGGGATGGTTCAACTACACCTAACTTAAGCATTTCATCAAGTTCATCATTTACGATTTTTAACATAAAAGGACTCATTAAATATTGTCTTAATTTGAAAGGTTTAGCGTCACCTGTATCAATACTCATTGATATCTTATTAGTAAGACCTAACCTATTTTTACTACTCAATATTTCAAAAGAATCAATAATATTCCTAGCTTGTACTTGTTTATCTCCCTTTAAAGCGTCGAGAGAACACAACCGGATAGATCACTACTCTACTAGTACCACTCCTTATTTTTAAAGTCTATCTTAACTTGAAATTTTTTACAAAAATCACTACCAAAAATAAAAGAATGTGAAAGCGAAGGTACTACACAGGAAGGCAAAAGTTGCACTAATTCCCCCATAATAATAGGTAGATTAACAACTCCCCTTATTTTTTGTTTAGCACCGTCTGCTGTTACAACATGTTCCAGAGACGAACTGTGAATTTTTAAATTTAAAGTATTTAATATGGTTACATTACAACAAAGCAGTAATTTTTTGGTCAAACAATTTAACCGACAACTAAGGCCTGTTATCGTTATTCTTGATCAAGAAAACGGGAGCTAATTTCTTACAGAAATTATTTTTTTCAGAAGTATTTACAGACTTTTTACTACTCTTTAAATTACTATCTCTTTGGTTGACTTCTGAAGGTAAGGCAAGACGCGAGTCAACTACACGTTTTCCCTTCGGTCGTTTCCCGAACATTTAGAACAGCTTTTCGAAGTGACATCAGGTGCGCCACATTTAAAACAAAACTTTTTATCTATGTTAGGTCGGCAGTATCTAAACGTATGGTTCGGTATACCGCACTTCCAGCAAACACTACTACCTGTGCTACTAGGTTTACTATTACTATCAGTGTTGTTATGATTTTGCGGTTTATGGAATTTATTTTACCGTTATAATTATTGTTGTTATTTTTTCTATTAAATTTCCTATTACTTAATTTTACTTTCTGTTCTTTATTTCTTTCCGCATCCTTATTAAATTCTAACACCTGACGTGTAGATGAAGTTTAAGAAAGACCTAAAATATCAGCTTGCTCTAAGCGTTTACATAACCTACTTAATTCATCGACCGTAAATATATCCTGTAACGCTAACCGTTGACGATACTCTTTTTGTACACCCCGTATAATATATTTGACCTTCGTTACTTTGGCTGGAGTATTAGATAATCGACTAAAGAGACCTTCCATGGAAGCTATATACAAAACAACTGGTTCACAAATAGATTGTTTTTTCTCCCTAATTTGTTTCCATGTATCATCATCTACATCAGAATCCAAAAAGTCGGACTTTAATTTCGCAATCAAAGAATCCCAATCACCAACGGATGGTTTTACATGCAGTAGCCAAAAGATAGCTTTGTGAGAATAGAAATCACTAGCTGATTCGAACAAATCTATTTTAGAAATATGTCTAGAGTGAGCCATTTCTTCGACTCTTTCTATGAAAGACATCACATTTTTTGGATTACTATCAAACGTAATTCCTAACTTATGAACTGGAGTGCCCTTAAAATAATTGTTACTTAAAGAACTTGAACTTGGAAGACTTTGTGATTGCATAACACCTGAACTAGAAGGTTGTAATACAGGATCATTTACAATTAAATCTGGTTCCCTAACTGTATCGTGTAAGTCAGCATCTAAGTACATTGCTGAAGCATAAGCTTCATTTTTGAATTTTAATTTTTGACTTACATTAACCTCATTCTCATCAAAAGACATTCTTAAAATTCGCTGAGTGAGATGTAAAATACGCGTTCGGGCTCTAAGAAAAACCGAATCAGAAGATGGACCTTCAAAATCTGATATTAAGTTCTTAATAGAATCTGTTATATATTCTATTTCATTTTTTTCTTTATCAAAATCAAAAAAATGGTCAACTAATTTTAAAACATCTGAATTAGATTGACGTTCTTTGTCTAAAAGCCGCGCAAGCATCTTCCTTTTATCATTCACATTTCTGTCCGTAACTATCGCGCGAATTCTAAGTTCATAATCTAACTCGTCTTTCAATAAAAGATTAGGTTTAAAATATTTTTCCATTTTTAATAATTTATGCTTATATTATTTTCTAAAAAAAATAAAATTCTAAGCGAACCTAAATTTAAATCAATGTAAAAATTGAAACTTAGGACACTCTGTATAAGTGTTGCACGCAAAAAAAAGTAATATTAAAAAAATATTCTTAATCACTAATATTTTGCCAGATTAAAATTACAACTTATCTACTAATATCTAAATAAAAATGAATACTCTAGTAGTATCCTAAGCAAAATAAAAATTTTATCAAGTTCAAATGTTACTTGCAATACCTTTACAAAAACAAAACCAAATTTTGTGGCGATTATTCAATAAGTTCTTTACCAATTCAATAGCTAATGAAGTAAAAAAAATATAGCTAAGCCCAATATTAGAGTATACTTTTTAAACTTGAATCTTAATAAAGAAACAAAAAAATCGCAGTACTATATTACGTGGTAACTTCAAAACCAAAACAATAAAATCATAACCCCGGGATCTGTTATATCCACCAATATACAAATAAATAAATTTTAATAAATATCATACTGCAAAGCTATTCAAGGAATATTTTTTTATATATTTAATAAAGGAAAACTGCGAAACCAAAATAAATAAACTTTAACCTAAGCTAGTTCCTATAGCACAAAAAAAAACTGAAATAAAAATTAGGTGAGTGTAGGCAGGATAAATGAAAATATGAGGTAAATTTTCTATACTTACGACACCATATATTATATAGCAAATGTACAATTTAAATAAGATAATTCAAAATAGGTAAAAAAAGAGGAATTTAATATGCCAATATTTTCATAAAGAAAATTAAATAAGCCCCATAGCCGACTATAGTTCACATAACTCATTAATAATTTTAACACCTTTAATTATTGTTACATAAATGAAAGTTAGAAAGAAAAATTTAATTAACTGGTTCACTTTTAAATAGCATAAAACTGTAAATCAAATGTAAAAATGTATAATATTAAATAATGCTTGTAGTAAAAAAAATGAATAAAAATTGATAATTAATAAAAAAATATTATCTGGCCTTTATAAATCCTTCCAGGGATGTCAGGACTTCAAGGGCTGCATAAAAACATCAAAAGAGGATCACTTCAAAACCACAGGAACAGTTACAGTGTCTGGAACTAACAGCATTCGAACAGAACTGGATCAAATAAAGAAATCTAGGCGGGATAACAGATTACGTTTCTTTTAAGACCATAATTCAAAACTCATGGTACGGTACGGTATGCCAAAACTCCAAAAAAAAACGAAAACTGGGAAATACAGAACATTTTTCAAAACGAAGAAGAAGGTATGTGAAATTATTATAAGCGGCTTACCTTAACTAAATCTCAAAGTTACTATACAAAAAAAAACTCCAAAACGTTTGATTCCGGCATGGCCAAAGATTGCTTGAAAACACAAAATTTACTTTGGCTCTCAGATAAAGCAGATAGTTAATCCATGCGAAGAAACAAAAATTCAAATCACCACTACTGGGTATATTCGGGATGATTCCCGATTTTTCTTCGGATCAACACATGGAGGTGTTGTAAGTACCTCGACTACCAACCGGAATGACGATACCAAGGGATGAAGACCGTTGGCCATCCAAGAAGGTCGAGCACGAAAATAGTCAGTAAAGTGACTCATGAAAGGAAGCGGCAAATTCAAATTCACCGTGAAACTTAAGAAAAATCATTAACTCGACTCGGCAACACTGCAACTGAAAACCGAAAGTAGAAACGCAAGTCGACGCCGTGAATCCATGACTTGAGAGTACCAAAAGGATATGTTCATATTAAATATAAAATTCCTTTACCTGCTTTGAATATTGAAATGATTGGCAAATATTGTGATTTTATCTGGATGGCAACGTAAAAATAAATATGAAGTAAATTACTTGTTTTGATTTATGTACAAATTATAAAAAAAACGACATTTCCACCCTAAAATTAAATATTGCGTTATAAATCCCACTTATAGACATCCCAAATTACTAATATATATCGGCGTGAATTAAACTGTTCACCAAATGAAACAATTTAGCTCATGAAAAATATAATGCTACAACTTTTGCCAATTATACCTGACCACAATTTTTGAAGTACTCATAAATATAAAGTATTTATAAACTAGACGTTATATAAAACATCAGTTTTTATTTACTTACTTGTATTTATACAACCTTTTTCTTTTAAACTCCCGAGAAGTTAAAATTTTATTACCACTTGAATCTCGCTATATATTTCCATATTTTGAAACCATTTCACTTGCTCGTCACAAATTACTTCCAAGAGCAATAATTTCAGCTATTCACTGTTGGAAAATAATTTGGATTTTTGCCTTGCAGACGTTTCGCTTAGACACAAAAACTGAAAAAATATTATTATTTGAGAAGGAAAAGCGTTTTTCAATAAATAAATATTAATGAAAGCGCGCTGACAGCCTAGACTCAAGAACTCATTTATAATAATATTTTTTCATTAATTAGTTCAGATTCGACTTGGCAGATGATTTTCCCAGAATCGTCTTGTTCTATTTTTTAAATTACTCTTTATATAATCAAAAATTCGTCATTGAAAAATGCTGCCAATTTACACTGCCGCAGCCTCCTTAAAACGCATTTTTAAACAAAACTAAAACATAATTAATGATTTGCATTGGCATGGCATTCTTACAAGTAATGATAAAATTACACCTAACGATTATGATTTTGAAATATATTCCGTTACATTTAGAACCGGCTGGGGTCTATTCTGCAAAGGAGAAAAGATTCACGGTTTTAGGGGTAGAAGAAGAAGTTAATCATCACATAAACTATTTAGAGTTGTTGGCTGTTTGTATAGGGCTTAAATATTTCGAGAAATCTAAAAATAACCGTGCAATTTACTTAAAATTGACAATACCACGGCTATTTCTTACATTGACCGTATGGGAGGTGTAAGGTATAAGAAACTTTCGAAATTAACTAGAAATATTTGACAGTGGTGTGAAATTCGAAATATATGGATTTTTGCTATATATATTGAGTCGCGAAAGAATATGGAAACAGATTCCGAATCTGAAAACGTTTTCATATTTAGTAAAATTACCTTAAGTTTCGACACCCTAGAAATTGACTTGTTTGCATCAAAAATCAACGCTAAGTTTAAAAAATATATTTCTTGGAAAAGAGATCAAGACTCCTTTGTGATAGCCTTTACAGTTAGTTAGAGGAACTTCTTTTTCTATGTTTTTCCACCATTATCTTTAGTAACAATAGTTTAATAAACTAATTGCCGAAAGGGGTGGGGGTAGTTGTTGTCCCACATTGGGAAGCACAACCCTAATATCCAAGTTTTAAAAGATTACAAATTTCACCACCCATTTATTTTTCTCCTAATCCAAATTTATTAGTAATTTAACCCCAGGCATCCGTTTTGGAAGAAGAAGCTGCAATCAGGGTATTGCAGCTTGGTTGTCAGGGAAACGAAACATTTCAGGACATGCCAGTGATATAATATCTTCGTCATTGAGCAAAAATACAATGTCACAATACAGCTCTTAAAATGTGATGGAACTTATGTAAATTTAACATGTCGAATATATATAAGCCATCTACTAAGAATGTCATACATTTTTTAAGTGATCAGTATAATAAGGGTGCAAGTTATTCGACTCTAAATACTTTCAGATACGCTATTAATTTAATAGATAGAGGAAAAATAATTAATAGATTTTTAAAGGATGTTTTTAGATTGAGGCCCGTTTTTCCTAAATATAAAACCACATGGAATCCTGATATTATATCTTTAAAGATTTAAAATTTAAGATTAAACCTTTAAATTAGCTACTTTGATAGCTCTCTACACTGGTCACGGATTACAAACCCTTTCAGAAATAAAGGCTAACAATATTACCGATTTAAATACTAGACTTGATATTTTAATATTTGATTTATTAAAAAATGCATCACCTTCCAAGGAACAGAGAAGTCAATATTACCGTATTTCTGGGATAAGCCTGAACTCTGTGCATCTCCACATTATCATTTTATATTAGGAGAACCGAACGTATTAGAGGTAATATCATTATATTACAACTTTAGTGCACATAAAAAACCACATAAAGTTGCATCTATTCAGAGTAAATCTAGATAGATTAAAACAACCTTAAAATTAAGTGGTGTTTGACACACAAGTCTTTACGGCATATAGTTCGCTCAATGCTTCTACTTCAGAAGCCATTAAAGCGGGAACTAGTATTGAAACAATCAGGGCAACGGCAGGCTGGTCTAAAGAATCCGAAACATTTTTTAAATATTATAATGAACATATTATAGACCAGACTGAATTTGCCAATAATGTTTTAAGGAAACTAAGTTAAGTATAGTTATAGATGTACATTTTTTGTTATTTTATATATATTTTACTTATCCATATTGCTTTTTATATAAATAACCTGGCGTCTGTAATTCTTATTTACTTTAAAATAAAACTAATTGTACTTTACGTGATTTAATTCTTAAATAAATTAATAAAATAATATTAATAATAAAAAGGTAAATCGTTAATTACTTTAATCAACTACAGAGTGTTCTATTAGAAAAGGACCAGGAAGTATGGTCCGTTCCGTATAAAACAAACCCAACCCATTGTGCTAATCTAATAATATAATAATGCCCGCCCATTTCTTACGATTTACCTCATAATTGCGACGCGTAATGTATATTGGGCAACGGATACGTTACCTGATTCAGCTTTTTGTTATTCTTTCAACTTAGTTCACCGTAATCACTTTAGAAGCAACTACGGGGTGCTCTATATGAAACGGAACAGTCGTATAATTATGATTGACCTTCCTTACAAGTCGTTTAATCTCAAATAATCTGTTACTGCCTGAAGAAAAAGAAGGCAATAACTGTAGTTCCGTTTCTCTTTATTTTATAAAGATAACAGGGAAAATAGAAGCATAATACTAACAAATTTCAAAAATTAAATGGAATAGATCGGAAACTTATTGAGCCGATTTCATATTTCTTGCTATTTTTAATCGACTTCAAAAAGAAGGAGGTTATCAATTCCACCCTATGTATGTACACCAATCAATCTGGGATGGTTTGCCAAATTTGGATGGAGTCTTCAGGAAGTATCCAGAATAGTGCCGGAGAGGTCTTAAAGCAAGCATGTTTTTTAAAAAATGGCGGAATGACGCCATTTTGAATCTTTTTCTACCTAAGAGTTTTCGCGAGTAATTAGAAATGCTTTATTATATTGCCTTGACATTTTGTGTATAAAAAGGAATTTTACATTTTACCATACGTTTAGTAGCATACCTCCTCTTCATGTATGTTGAAAATACTTTCATTCTTGGGACAAAATATTTCTAGAGTCAATGAGGGAAGTGTATAGCGGGGGAGAGGGGGTTAAGGAGAAAAGGGAATATTATAAAAATATCGTGTTTCGTTGGGTTTTCGGTATTTTTAATGACACGAAGTTCAATTTTACTAATTTCTTTAATTTTTGACAAGGTGTATTGCACATGTTTCTATAAATATGTATAGATGGCGCTTTTTGTGTAACTTTAGTACAGTCATTCAGGGAAAAATTTTATATACAACCAGTAGCTACTTCTTTATTTTTATAGGGACGTCCAAAATTTTAACCTAGGTTTAGATCTCTAAAACTTTAGATATGACCTTTATAATAAAGTTCTTTATAAATAGATCTAAAAAGGATGAAATAAAAATGTTTATAAAAAATAAAAAACACAGAAATAATTCTATCTATTTAACAATTCCATCTATCAAATTTTAGCAGTGACTTCCCGACCAGCAATAAACTACGAAAAAGCATTCCTTGATGAAGAGTAAAGAAAACTAATTTTGCGACGTACAAATAAAGTTTATACGAAAAAGTTTATTTTTTTTTAGTTTTGCTCATATATTGAATTTGGTTGACTTATGAATATTTGATTATTTTCTAGAATTTCGACTTCATTCCTCCGAGTGTAACTAAAAATGAAATTTACATGTAAATAAAATAAATTATGTTTATGATTTTCCTCCATAAGAAGAAGGTGGAATGGAATTTTATCGAATATTTAAACATTTTATTAGGCAGCCATTTTTTTCAGCAGCGCTGAAATTTTACTAGTTCATCCGCTGTATCACATGTATTTGATTTTTCTGCAAACTTTCAAGACAATTGGATATATAGGTTTTTCTTATTGAATTTTTAAACATTTCATTAGATAGTCATTTTATTTTTCTACAAAGAGTTGACGCAAAAATTGTATCAGTTTATCAGTATTACACTCGGATTTCGAGCCAAATTTGAACTGCATTCGATAAGTAGTTTATAATGATTTTTTTTTGCATGAGTGTGAGGCCGTCATTATATTCCGCAACATTGACCCCCGTATTAAAGTTTAAGAGATAGACCAGGTCTAGTTGCCATGGTACAAAATTCTTAGTTCGCCAGTTATATTTCGCTTATGTCACTGTCATTTTGTAATTGTGACATTTAGAAAAATGATTTGTTCAATTGTGAAAAATGTCATCGTAAACCTACAACTGTTAAGTTAGACCTGGTCTAAATTTAAACCTCTTTAGTGAATACGGGTGTGAATGTTTACTAAAATGCTACCATGGCAACCCCATATGTCCTTTGAGTTTTGGCCAACATTTGAAGGCAATCAGATGAGTAGTTTTTGAGCCATAATAGTACACACACATAAGTACATCAATAGACCGGCAAAACATGTTGTTCAGGATAGGGACCTTAAAACGATCTACAAAAAATCTCAAAGGGTAATTTGTTTTACGATTACAATACTTCCCCCTTACGAGGGGAGTAAAAGGCTTAAGCAGTGAAAAATAACTAAAAATTGTAAAATCGTAATAAAATATAATATACAACACAATATCACAATGTCAATTTTGAAAAAATGTGAATATACAAAACCTTTAACCTCCTCCCCTCATTCCTGAATATTGTTTGGAAAATATGTAAAATCGTTCGAAAGTTAAGACGATTTCCATTGGAATATATTTTTAAGAGGCCTATGTTACACATAATATTACGCAAAGTCTATTTTAATATAAAAAAAAGATTTAAATTTCATTTAAAATTACTTTTTCGTAGTAGTGCTATGCAACGTTGTAAAAAGTGTTACATAAAGAAGTCTTTAAAATGATATTGACACTTACCTTTGTTTCGAAATGCTAGAGAATAGCTGTACTACTCTTTAAAATACTATATTGTGTTGATTGACTGTATGCGTTTTATAATGAAAATCAAATATTTATAGCCCCATTTCATCACCACCCTGTATATGCGGTTTTTAAATAAGACTGTTTCCGATAATGTTGCTTTTTAGCTACAACTTAAAAAGACAAATTCAATTTTTTGAGGTGGATTTTATATATAAGGTAGTTTTTGAGCTATATCGAAAAACAGTTATAGTTCTCATCCTATATATGTTATTTAACCCGAAGTATATGAAATTCCAAGGCCAGCCAAAGACTAACCCATAGACAAACTTTTGTTTTTTCTATATAAACTAGTTTTATATTTATGCTGCCAGTGTTTTGGTAATCAAGCGGCTTTAATTTTATAAAATAATGCCCTATTTATTAACTCAATCCTCAAGACTAGCAAATGACCCAGATTTTTCAGCAATTTTGAGGTCCAGGGTCGAAATCGATTGTAAATCCGACTCATAACAGTGTTGTTGAGTTGATTTGATAAACTCGTATTTGTAGTAAACACGAAGCGTCGGATTTCAATTTTGAGGATACTATTTTACACACACTCTGACAACTAGATTTTTTTTTAATTTTCATACTTTCATACATATACGTTCAAATATAGCTTCTGCTCTTCCGTCTCATCGTAGTCTGCACTAATATCCCTAACGACCTAACTAATAAATGCTTTTCACTAGGATATTATTAAAAATAATTATGTTTGAATTATCTGTATTTAGTTCAGACAGTGCTTCTTCTCTGGACCTAAATAAGATCAGGAAAAATACTTCCGTTAATTATAAAAATATGTAAACCAGTAATGTTTTTAAAAAAGCTCAAAAAGTTATCACATAAAATTACAATATTTAATCTTATTCCAAATGAAATACCCTGACACTCTTTCTTCCGAGAATGATTTCGTACTTGTCGACTACGCACGCTCCAAAGCGTGTAAACACAATTCGGATTCTCGGTATTTCAAAAAACAAATCCTTAAGGTGAGGCGATTGACGATGAGAATATCCACGCCACGTCGTACTTCAGCGAAAATCGTAAGAAAAAAAATCCAAAGTATTTCAAGAATTTGCGTTTTTGCATTTACTAAAAGGATTGGAGCAGGGTAGAAGAGCGGCTCCGATTTTGCTTACCTGTTACCAACCGGCCGACGCGACGGCGAGGCTCGCCATAGTCGATGTCGATACGCGTGCGTGAAGTTTGTTAATATATTAGGCCTTCTGTTGCATATTCATGTTTGACACAAACACAAAAGAGTAATCTGTGTGTTTTTGTCGTTTGCGGACACAGTCGGAATTGTGATAAATACCGATAAGTGTCAATTTTAATTTTGCATTCTTAGAGGCTTTTTCGTGGATAGTTCAAATTCAATATTACAATAATCAAACTAAGAAATAATCTATACGTAAACTATTAAAAACAAACACTGTCAATGAAAGTTGTGCTCTTAATTCTAATTCATACATTTTCTTACATAGGTATTTAAATTTAAACAAAGCCATATTTTTATGCAACTGCAACACGCATAAATTACGAAATTTGGGCGCGGAATATTTGATTTGAACCTGAAAAATTTTATCTTAACGGTTTTCGAAAACTCGAATCAGCATATGGCATTGAATATCCTGTATTTTTCTAGGCAGAATGTTTGTCTCTGAAAACAAAAATTATTGCGTTTAGGCTGAGAAACTTCTAATAATGTTAATAACGGATGGAAAGATTAATATTACATGTACATGTTTTTCAGGGCAGTATTTAGAATCTGTAGACCACTTGGCTGCTCCTGTGGTGAGGGCCCCAAGAAGGGATATAATACCTCAAGTAAAAAATAAAACATCGAAAGGGTCGCTTGAAAATATATTGAAATCTAGCCTGCAAAAATCACATTTAAGAGTATTTTTAAAATAAAAACCTAACAAAAAACATCTAAAGTGTATTATTAAATTGCAGAAAATTTTATTATACAGTATTTAAAGTTTAATGAATTGCTGAAAATAATTGAAAACCATTAAGGTGGCCAACTACTCATTAACAACAAAATTAGAAAAATAAAACAAAATGAAGATTCATGTTTATGTTGCTAAAATACTTCAATGTAAAAATAAAAAATTATAATTCTAAGTTAACATGTGAAGCAAAGGAAAAATATGTATGTTATAATGTAAAATAATTTGAAATAAAATGCATAAAAATGAATTGATTAAAAATATAGTAAATCATTTTCCAAGCATTTTTTAAAACAACTATGTATACTATTATTTACTACTAAAGTGTAGTTTTTACATACAATTTAACTTGGCTTAGTGGCCAAATGGTTTGCGCCTACACTTAGTTAAAACGTTAAATATGCCCTCTAACATGGAGGTGTATATCTGAGAATGTTTAAGAGTGTAAATTTTGCATTTCTAGGCAACATTTAAAAAGTAAAATGGCGGCGCCATCCATCGTGGATGACAAACTCTGTAATTTTTGCAGACTGAATTAAAAAATCGGTATCTGGTAGCATTTAAGAGTGAAAGTTATGAATTTTTAGTATTTCCAGCACTAAAAAGTATAAATTAAATAATATAATTAAAAAATAATAAAAACCACGCTTTTATAAAATGAACAAGCAATTAAAAAACTTATCACACTTATAAACACTTATGTTAATAAATATTAGCCCACAGATATATTCATTTATTAGATAAAAAGTGTGGGGTATAATAAAGAGGCGATAGCTGGACGATGTATTTTTTTTGTTAGAAAATGCAACTTTTTAAAAGCCGGACACTCTATATTTTTAAAAACACTAAATTATCCTTCTATTCTTTCTTAAATTCAAAACAGGGTTCTTCCGAGCTTTCGTGCAGCGTTAAAATGTTTCCTATTTAATATTTTATTGAGTTTTTACTCAGATCATATCACCTGACCACTGAAGGATTCAGCCGCAGTAGCCAACATAAAATAATTGTATCTTTTATAGTTACAAGAGGACTTGCACTTCAGTAATAATGCATAAATAATGTTTAAATGCGGTTTTCACAGTTTCATGCAACATTCAGTTAAAAAATTTATTTTATTAAAAGAAATCAAAAAAACTGTTATTTTCCCGTGGCTTCTAAATTGTTTTGTTTTTTATGAGGCAGCCTGTAGGGCTAACTTGTAAGATGGAAAAAAATTTTATACACAAAATAATAAAATAGCCGTTTTTTTTAATACTGTGTATTCTTTTAAATATATAATCGAAAAAATCAAATATCTACTGACTTAGACTATTTTTATTACTAATTCGAAACGAATCGGTTTGATCGTTCCCAAGTTATCTGTGCACAAATTTTGTTTACACACACCCACACGACTTTTTTTTACGATTATAATAATTTGTAGGTCAGTGTGTCACGAGGGTTATTTTTTGGGTATCCTTGGTCGTCAGTTTTGTTTAATGTTGGAAAAACTTGTA
This sequence comes from Kuschelorhynchus macadamiae, assembly GCA_030620095.1. Lineage (NCBI taxonomy): Eukaryota > Metazoa > Arthropoda > Insecta > Coleoptera > Curculionidae > Kuschelorhynchus > Kuschelorhynchus macadamiae. Next base: position 17,344 of record JAUTXW010000820.1, read on the forward strand.
AATTACCTCTCCTGTAACTTCAAGCTGTATACGCGCCTGCTCGATGCAGATCTTTAATATATATAGTGATATAAACATGTAAAAATCTCATTTCAATTTTATATATATATATATATATATATATATATATATATATATATATATATATATATATATATATATATATATATATATATATATATATGTGGATAATAATAACGTAAATCGTAAGACCATAGTCAGTCAAATTGATTAGCGAAGAAGAAAAAAGTTTAAAATATCTGCCTTTGTCCCATTATATTCCAATTTAAGAAAATATTGACATTGGAACTTTATTATACGTTCTAAAATGAATACTTAACGAAATATATCAATTGGTTTATTTACCTCGTTTTCATGTTATTCTTGCTCTGTGAAGTTCCTAAAATTCGGCATTATAGCAGCTACCACGTTTACAAAACTTTGTTTTTTAATACTTTCGTGTTTTATATCTTGGCATCGACAATCCCATAGCTTTTAAAACAGTCCATGGCGTGGCTCTAGTTTATTTTACTCTACCCATAATGTCTAAAATACAAATACAAAACTGACAACAGGGATCTCAGATATGCATGTTGCCCTTAAGCACGCTGACCATACGGACTCGACGTAACTAACCGTACAAGCTTATCATATGCTGCATATGAGACGAAACTAATATCGCCACGGACATTTAAAACATATTTTCGAAATTTCTTGCCAAATTTAAAAATTGGAAATCCAGAAAATTTTACATACCCATCGCGTGTGCACTAATTAATAAATATCATCCAAAATTATATATGAAACATGCACTGATTCCACTGGCATAGCAAATGCTAGAACGAGTAACCTTAAGCCTTGCAGCTGAGTGTAGCCAACGAAAGCATATTTGCGTTGGCACTAGACACCATTAAATGGCCGGGATAATGAGGTCGAATTTCCTCCTTTGGGAATGAGCTATTTCCGCTGTTACCATACAGCAAGCATAGTAAATTTGGAATATGCCCACCATCAACCAAATAATATTTATGAGCCTAGTAGAAGAACTTTTCATCTAGTTGAAGATGTAACTGAAAGTCATAACTTTCCGCATTTTTGTCACACCGTGTATGCTTTCATCGATTAATATGCAGCAGAAAATGCACAGGGTATTATACAAACAAAAACAATTAATTCCAACGTACAAAAGCTCCATAAGCATAAAAGAGTGCCTTAATTATTTAATACAAAAGTTTTTTTCACACCCTGTATCATAGAAACTGGTCATAGTAATGCGTTGGTATTTTCAACATTCAGTTAAGAGGCTACGAATTAATTTGTATCAAAATTTCAGCGCAATTGGCTAAACTTGGCGAAAATTCCCTATGATAGTGTGCGGGACCCATTTACACGTTGAGGTGCACTTTTTTTTTTAAATATGTATGATTAATGTATACATAAAATAAATATATTCAAGCTTATACTGCTAAAGAGCCAAATAGTTAACACTAAGTACTATACATTTTTTCACACTACTTACTATCTATCAGCTTAAATATATACGTACCTTGTGGATAGTCGGACCTAAGCAAGTTTTCGGACTGCATTTTCCCCTTCAAACAAGTTATATACCTACTGCAGAAATCCTTACATAATTCTTGCACCTTTTCTAATTCTAAAAGGTGTATCCTTAAAACTTGAATGGCTTTTATCATCTAAAAAGCATAACAACTAAATAAGTGAATAAATATAGGCTGACAACAACTATTGGGGATAAAAAGAAAATGGGTTCCATAGCGAACATTTTTAGGCATTAGGTCATCAAATCAAATTGAAATACATTTATAATAAATTGTTTATAGAAGTCACCACAATCTAGATAAAATCAGTTGTTAACATATTTCAGAACAGATATTTTAAAAAACTACTACACTAAAAATAAGGAGAAAATATTGTCAAGTAACAACCATTAGAAGACATAATTAAAATTTTCTTTCTTTCTATGTATAACACTTTGAATTAAATTTCTTAATTTTGTTTTAAAATTTTTAAGATCTAAAAATTTTTATTTCATTTGGTAAAATGCAATTTTATTCTCCCGTAACCAGTTCCACTCCGACAACTTTACAGTTAACAGTATACAGGGACTACATGATTTTTATTTCTTGTATTACAGCTATGCTTATTCACATGCGTTTGATACTAATTAATATTACAAATTCAAGAATAAATAAAGATCTAACTGACAGACCCAACACATGCTGAGGGTTAGGCGAATGACCACATACCAAAATACAATACGAAAGGTTAGAATGGAAATTTGTAAAATAGACAGTTCTCAATACGTTTATAGAGAGACGACCACTAACACCGCGAAGAAAATACAACAATTTACCCAGCTTCACATCCAAAACATCTATCTGTAGACACCACTGCAAGCTTAGAACAATCTGTACTCTCAGAAAATTCAGCAGCAGTAACTCTCAACTCATTACCAGCAACTTCCCGCAAAGTAAAAACACCACCCTATTTGCTGTATCATGTGTCATTATTGAGTAATAATGGATTAGCATTTTGAATTGAGACTAATACTAGGTAAGGATCGGCATGGCACCCCTATTACTTCTGTCCTTTCTGCTGACTTCCACCCACAGTTAACTCTTAAAGATTGTAGGGCACGACCCAATGAGAGCAACAACAGGGGTAAGTGAAATATGATACCTAGCAACCTTCCTGAAAGGAATCAAATGATCGACACAGTCAAAAACTTTATTTTCACTGATTTGAACGCGCCTAGTATTTTTTTTATAGGAAAATATGATAAAATGCATTGCACTTCAATAAACATTCTAAATCTTTAGATAACATACACACTGTTCAATAGAAGTATTTTATCAGTTTATTTTTAGTCCTAACACTGGAACCTGTAGTGGAAGATAGATCAAAATGCAAGAGTTCTAACCACACTACACCAAAACTTGTTACGTTCTGGACGCGCGTTTCGCTAACCAAGTTAGCATCATCTGCAGATGATATAAACTAAAGGAACTTATCCTAACCGAGAATATTTATAGGTAAATGTGGTCACACTTGGCTGCACCCGACTGCACCGCTGTCAAGTAAACAATATAGGGGACTATAGGGAATAGGCCCTCTGTCTTTATTTAGTGCTTTCTTTCCACATTTAACTATTTCTATACTCTCAAATGCATCTAATAATCTATTATTAGATATATTTTTAATCAACTTAGGATTATTTATTTCTATTTGGTGATTGTTTTCAAAAGCATGTTGAGCAACGCTTGACTTTTCTGTTCTTCAGCATCTTAAATGTGCCATGTGTTCTTTAAAACGAATGTTTATGGAGCGTTTAGTTTGCCTAACATATTTTAGATCGCAGTAATTACAGCTAATTTTATAGATGCCACTCCTCTCCTTCAAGTCGACTTTGTCTTTAGGATTTCCAAGGAGATTTTTCAAACTCTTCTCCGTTTTGTAGGCTACTCTAAAACCTACGTTTTTAAATACTTTTTCTAAACCTCTCGTATATCTGGGATCATATGGAATTACTATAAACTTATTGGGAGCCTCAGAAGCTTATGTCTATTTACTAATTTATGTACAAAATTATCATTATATGGAAAATTGACTAACCTGTGAGTTGAGTGAGAGAAATGAAATGCTGCCATTTTGTGTTAACGGCAATGAAAGAATCGGATGTTATATAACTATCAGTATTGGTAAATTTTCTATAAATATCAAATTCTAATTTATCGTTATTTCTAATAACTAACGTGTCGAGAAAAGTTAATTACCCATTGTTCTCCTTTTCGTATGTAAAATTAATGGAAGGATATTTATTGTTTAATATTTCTAAGAAAGTGTCCAAATTTTCTGTTTTAGTATCAAAAATACCAAATATATCGTCTACGTATCTATTTTTGGATTGGGTTTCTAATCTACCCATAAACAAATTTGCAAGGAACGGAGATAAGCAATTGCCCATCGCAGTTCCCTTAAGTTGTTTATAATATTTATTGTTGAACTGAAAAAAATTTTGATTCATACATAATTTTGTGAGAAGCAAATATTCATCAATAATTTCTTTCTCAAAATTATTGATTTCAAGAAGCTCCTTTAGGTACTCTAAAGCTAGTGGTATGGGTATACTAGGAAACAACGAGCTTACATCAAAAGATATTAAAATTTCACCCTCTTTTAAGTGAACATTCTTAATTTTATCTAAGAATTTTAACGTTAGAATAGCTAAAAGTAATAGATATAATTAGTTTTGTACATACATTAGTAGATAGACATAAGCATACAAAAATGTTAAGAGATGCCACTACTCTTCAAGCACCAGAAGCTCCCAATAAGTTCATAGTAATTCCATATGATCCCAGATATACGAGAGGTCTAGAAAAAGTATTTAAAAACGTAGGTTTTAGAGTAGCGTACAAGACGGAGAACGGTTTGAAAAATCTTCTTGGAAACCCTAAAGACAAAGTCGACTTGAAGGAGAGGAGTGGCATCTATGAAATTAACTCTAATGACTGCGATCTAAAATATGTTGGGCAAACTAAACGCTCCATAAGCATTCGTTTTAAAGAACACATGGCTGATTTAAGATACGGAAGAACAGAAAAGTCAAGCGTTGCTCAACATGTTTTGGAAAACAATCACCAAATAGGAATAAATAATCCTAAGTTGATTAAAAATGTATCCAATTATAGATTATTGGATGTATATGAGAGTATAGAAATAGTTAAATGTGGAAAGAAACCACTAAATAAAGACAGAGGGCCTATTCCCTATAGTCCCCTATATTGTTTACTGGACAACGGTGCAGCAGGGTGGTTAAAAAGTTTCTGCAGCTAATATCAGCGATTTCATGTAAGAAACAAAGGAAACTATCACCTGATTATAAATTTATAATTAGGTAGGAGTAGGTACCCTTTCATAAAGTTGCAGAAAGTTAATATTTACTTATAATATCGACTCTTTATAAAATATTAAATTATTTAAATTAACAATACAATATTAACCATGCAGTTGTAAAATTAATTAAAAATGACTTTACTAAAATAAGTAGGTATCAAATTTTACTCATCAAGTTGGCGCTTGTCAGTACGTGGCACTTATGCAAAATGGTCTCACACAAATGCTAAAATATCAATCCAAAAACTAATCAAGTTTGCTGTTCTGTCGAATCGAAGGGTTTTTATAATTGAGTCTTTCTCACAGTTTTATATTCCAAACTTCATGTTTATTTAAAGTTGATTCTTCCTTATTAAGTTCCGTCAGATTATAAAGTTTTTGATTTTCGTACCGATCAGCTTCAAATAGTGTCCACAGCTCCTTCATTTATTATTTCGTGTATTAACGAATGTTTAAGGCATCAACAATATTGAGCGAGAAAGTGTGTGTTTTCAAATGCAGCTACAATGATAAAGTAATTTTGTTTAACAAGCAAAAGGTAAGAAAGTGTCGCGAAGTACTGGATATGCATCCCTATCAACATGAAACACAGTGGCATCGTTTTCCCACTGACCGTGACAAAAGTTTGTGGTTACCATTGCTGCAAAAATGTTTCAGCAGTTTCAAGTATCATATATTAAAAACTTTAAGGAACAGCAAATATTAACTCTCTTTCCTACTTCGCACACATCTATATCTGCAACTATAACTGCTTGATTACAGTTATTTATTCTTAAATACGTCAAATATCGTACGCGCATATAGGAGCCAAGCTTGCTATAGGAGTCAAGATATGATCAATCTAATTTTTCTCAAAAGTTTTTCTGGATCGTTACCCGATAATTTTACTTTTATTTCTCTAAGATGAATCAATGTCAACTGACGAGTCCAAAGATAATTTAGAAGAAACAGAGACATCAACAATCTCGAATATATCTCCATTTGCGATTACAGAAGGTAAATATATAGCCATAGCCATAATAATTGTATCGTAAATACGGAGACGTTTTATGAAAGAACCGGATATGCACATATACGTTGTAGTCGAGATACAATTTTTTTCACAAGTCCCATAAAAATGCTTACTTTTGTATCTAGTGCGCGAAATGCTACTTTGATGACGTAGAATCGATTTTTTTTCTCCGACGCGAGTTAAACAATTATTCGGGATCACCAAAATAGTTTGCGCACGAGTTACAAGTGTTATACAATAATATAGGCTTTCCAATTTATTTTAAACCTTAATATTTTCGAAACGTGTAATGATAGAAAAGTTTTATTTTGATGCATTTATTTTTTAAAAATACATTATTTCTTGGATTTTCGTTTATTTTTTTCAAATCTACAAATGTACAGGTATCCTATTAGTTTTGCTGCAATGTGCGAAACACGTACTTCGCACCCTAGAGCGCGAACTAAGTATTTCGCCTACATTTCGCAACGGTTTCGTTAAAAAATGAGAAAAAATATCATTTCAATGATATTTATGCGCAAACATTATCATTTTATGACGGTTGTAGGAAAAATATATTATGTAAAAGAAAGTTTTGTATATTTAAAAATTCCTTTCTTTCAATCTTAAGCAAACATTTTTTTTAAATAGCTTTTAAAAAACTCCTAAACAATCTTTACGCGAAGTTTTATATTTTATTATACGTAAACGGAAATGTACATTATAATGTAATAGTTATTAGTTTTAATTATTGGTGTTAATTAGATGAACAAATGGCAGAACCGATCAGTTGTCACCAATGTAGACTGCAAATTAAAAAGAAACAGATCCATCTAAGGAAAAAACATGTAGAAAAGCTAGGGTGAGAAAAATTCGTAGCGTCCTGCCAAAATATAGCTCGAATGATAGCAAATTAGTTAGTGAAGTTAGAACCAACCCGAATGAAATCAGTGAAAATAGCATCCTGTGGTAACAATTCATTTCACACCAGTGGCGGCTCCTAGGGTTAAAACTTAATATAATTTTTGAGAAATAAAAACTGTCAGAATAATTTCATTTTCTTATATCAAAAGTACATACCTTCAGCGTCGTTTAATAAACTCAATGTAAACATACTTAACTTTGCCAAAGCAGGCCGAGTCGTTCGACGTTCGTCCAATACGAATGCGACCCGGCCGTGCTATCTACTCAAGTGAATAGGTCGTTGATGACACGACAAATAGTACTCAGACATCGCAATGTTCACTAATAGATATATAAATCATAGGGTGTATTAGTAGAACGGTTTCTAGGATTTAATGATGCGAGTTCCGGTAGAGCGGCAGATAATTTGCTTACCTTTTTTCTACATAGTAGGGTCGATGTACCACATATAGCCATTGTTCCAGTTATAGCCACTTACTCGGTTTTTCTCTCATAACTAAGATAATACCTTATGTTGTGCTGGCTTAAGGTCTAAAATCGGTCTTCAAACAATCATGCCTAACGTCACACTTGTGTATGGCATTTGTGAACCTAACCTATAAATTTATGCAAATTTGTTTCCCGCCTTGTCATATTTTTACAAGTTAGTGTCGTCTTTACTAAGCACCTCAGGTAAGTAAAAAACCCTATAATAGATGTTTGGTAATTTTTAAATTATATAATTTGTTGTCTGCACATTTATATATTGTTTGTGCTTATTTATATGTACCTGTTTTGTCAATTTTGGGCTTGTGTTTTTATAAATAACAGGTGGCTATAAATAGATCACGTGATAACACATTTTTCTATATATAGCCAGATGGGATGGCTATATTTAGACGAATGTTGTGCCGTTTTTAGCCAGGTTCTTTTTAGCTTTAATATTCCATCGAAAATGGCACCAACAAAGAAGAAAAAAAGGTCGAAGGACCATAATTTTGGACAAAGGAACAAAGGTCCTATTCATCAATATACAGAAGAACAACTTACACGTGCACTTCAAGCAGTCGAACAAGATGGGATGGCGGTGGCAAAGGCCAGCAGGAGTTTTGGTGTGCCTAGAACAACTTTGCGTGATAAATTAAGTGGAAAAACTTCGACCAAGATGGAACAAGTTGGCAAAAAATGCTTTCTAGGTAAAGATATTAGACAACTACTCATAAAAAAGTACTTTGAAAACTAATTCTTTTTTAGGTAAGGACATTGAAGACCAACTTGAAAAGTGGATATTGACCAACGCAAGCCATGGGTTTCCAGTTAATAAGGAAGGATTAATATATTCTATCCAGCAAATATTGGAGAAGAACCCGTTAGAAACTCCTTTTAAAAATAATAAACCAGGAAGGAAATGGTTTGAATCCTTCTTGAAACGGCATCCTCGAATAAGCCAAAAACACTCAGAATATATAAACAAAGCTCGCGCTGCCGTTACCGAACATAAGATTAGGGCTTGGTTTGCCGAAGTCAAGGACTCAATTGAAGATATTGAAGTTTTCAGTCACCCAGAAAGAGTCTGGAATATGGACGAGACTGCAGTGTTTCTATCACCAAAAGGAGCCCTTATTTTGGGAGAAAAGGGAAAAAACACCTATGACATAACTTCAACGTCTGAGAAAGACAATGTAACAACATTAATGACAGTAAACGCTGCAGGTCAAATGGCTCCTCCATTAACAATTTTTAAATATGATCGCTTGCCTAAATCAGTCTTGGAGGCAGCGCCCATAAACTGGAGCATTGGCAAAAGTGACAGCGGATGGATGCAGAGCGAGCAGTTTTTCGAATATTTTGCCAATGTTTTCGACCCTTATCTATCAAACACCAACATACAACGTCCTGTTGTAGTTTTTCTAGACGGCCATGCATCACATTTGTCGCTTCCACTTAGCACATTTTGTCGAGATAAAAACATAATTTTAGTGTGTCTTCCTCCTAATTCGACACATATTATGCAGCCACTCGACGTCGCTTTTTTTTTCCCTCTCAAGCAAGCTTGGAAAAAGATCACAAGAAACTGGTTATTTCAACATAACGGTGAAACTTTGAAGAAAAAAGACGTGCCCGCTGCTTTAAACAAAGTTCTCTTAAATGGAAATTTCAAGGATAGTATCGTTGCAGGCTTTCGTACATCAGGACTTTTCCCATTTGATCCAAATGCTATCAATTATAGTAAATGTATAAAACCACAGTCAAACGTTCGAGAAGATGTACATACAGAAGTTAATATGAGTCCTGATAAAAACGTAGCCTTGAGATGCATAGAAAAACAAATTAATAAAAAGACTGTTTTAGATCTATTTAATGAAACATTTGAAAGAAAGGAAGAATGGCACGGGGATATCACATACTTAGAACTATATAAGTTATGGAGGGGTCTTAAAGAAGCTTCAGATACGGTCACTATTGAAGAAGAACTACCTTCAAATGGAATTATTGAAGATAAACAACTAGAAATATTAAATGACTATACAAATATAGATGAAGATGGAGATATCATTTTTGAATTTCTAGAGTGGAATAATAATGACACAAATATCGCCACGAGCTCAAATTTGGAAGCTAATGCAAAAATAACAGACACCCCAACTATCAATGATTGCGACGATATGCATCACCACCTAGGTAATAGTGATACCGATACCCCTGTAATTGATGTAAGATCTACAGAAAGAGCAGAAGCGACGGAATTCCAAAGCTTAGAAACCACAAGTGAAACAGATTCCGTTGATCAGTTAGCAATGAGGGTAGACAATAAAAATACGCCTAAAAAGCTCATTATTCATGAAAATATAATTATAAAGCCTAAAAACACTATTAATGCTATTCTGCAAGATGTTCTGCAGTATCCCGAACCTAAATCTTCAATAAAAAAACGAAAAAAGGATAACTTGCCTTCAGTTTTGACTAGCGACAAATGGATTCAGATAGCTCAAGCTAAAGCTGATGAATTGTCCAGAAAAGAAGAGGAAAAAAATGAACGAAAACGCAAGAAAGAAGAAAAGCAGAGAAGCACGCTAGAAAAATCAATGATTGAAACGAAAAAAATTAAAAAATGTAAAAAGAAAACTGATTTTGATATAGAGCTACTATCAAACGATGACGTCTCAAGCCGTGAGCAAAATACACCTCCGAAAGCTATGGCAAATTCGATTAAAGATGCAGCGAAGAAAAAAGAAGAAACTAAGATCTGGGATGTGGGTTCTTATGTAATCGTTCAATATGATCGAATCTATTATCCCGCTAAGATTTTACGAATAGATGAAAATGATATAGAGTGTTCAGCGATGGAAAAAAGTGGATTGAACTGGAAATGGCCAGATGTAGCTGATATAACATGGTATCCTTCAGATAAAGTCATTGAAGTAATACCGGAGCCTGAAAAAGTAAATTCTCGAGGTTTATTCTCTGTTCAGCAAATGTGTGATTATGCCGAATGAAACATGTATTATAATAATAATGATAATTATACCCTTGTTTTATTTTTTAAATAAATTATTAATCTCTATATTAGCTTTATTCAATTAAATTATTTCTAGGTCCAACCAGCTTAAATTAAAATTTACTTCATTTGGCTATATATAGGGCATTTACTTGGCTATTAATGGTGATCGAGTGGCTATAATAGGAAAAACTGCAGTTTTAATTTATTTTATTTTTTTTTATTTTTACGAAAGGATCGCCTTATTTTCTTTTACAAATAAATACTGCAAGCACTGCGATCTAACATTTAGTATAATAGAACATAAGGACATAACTACTTCTTGCTAATTACAATTCATGAGATATTAAATAATCATTAAACTGGCTATAACTGGTACGTCGACCCTATTTTAGAGCCATTTATGCATCAAAGTCAAATGGCAGGGCAATGTTACGATGGGGTGAGCTTTATTTCTGGACATTTGAATGAATAAAAAAAATACAAGAAGAAAATAACATTTTTACTGAAACTTATAAACTTTTTCTCTCACGGCAGGTTGCAGAAAGCTCAATTAAAGTTTAGAATGTTTAACGGAATGTCAAATATGACAGCGAATTTCTAGATTTCTATAAGCAGCTTGTCAAATCCGAAAACTCGGTTAAATATTCTAAACAGCAATTACGTTTTGTGCAACCGGCTGTTATTCTAACAATCCCGTCCACAAGTGTTACAGTTGAAAGAAGTTTTTCGTACCTGAAAAGACTAAAAACATTCACAAGAATACCATATCCCAAGAGCGACTGTCTTGTTTAGCCAATGTTTCACTTCACAAAAAACTTCTTTTGAATTTAATGCGACAAAAGCCATTTTATAGAGCTATAATTGATAAATTTGCCTCTTCGAAAGACCACAGAATTGATTTAGTTTACAATAAATAGGTAGATGTTTCAACGTTTTTTTCGAGGTTCCTTTTTACCGAATTTTTAACTGTCAGCATCAGAACCACAACAATATTCGAGCCGACTAAAAATATTATATGACATTGACCGATCACGTTATAATCTTGGCAGTCCATCATAAGCGCAGACTGTATCCTTGCTTGCATTTAATTGTTATTAATTTGATTTGTATATATAGTTGTAAGAAACTGAAATAGACCAGTATCAATTCGATAACAGTTTTATACACATTTAAATATACGACTAGTATGCTGTACTGGAGGGACATCAACAAACTCGCCCTAGAACAAGAAAAAATAGGAACAGAACTTGCACAGTTACTAGACAACAACAAAAAAGACGCTCCGTCCAGAAAAATACAGAGCTTAACCGCTGCCCGTAACCAATTCATCGAAAAAATATGGAAAAAGGTCACCAATAATCATGCCGATATTTCGAAGTTAGAAATAACCGAACACTCCTACTTCTCTCCAAAGTATTATGGCCAAATCAAAAATAAATACGAGGAAACAAAAAAGTATCTTCGGAAATACAAGAAAGCTGAAGACGAAATTACTGAACCAAGACCAGAAGTAGTACTTCTAGTACTAGACATTAGAATAAACAAAAAAAAAAACATGCTTGTCTAGAATATGACCGGCGCATGCCTCAACGTTCTAGAACAGCTGACGGCAGATATGCCTATCAGCCGATACGAAAAGTTGCAAAAAGAACTGCAAGAAAAATGGGAAACCTTCCAAAAGCTACATGTAGAAATACTGTCTCATGCAAATCACAGTAATGACTACTTGGACAATCATTGGGCCGTTAAGGAGAAACCCTAAGTAAACAGAGGAGCCATAGAGAAGAATCAGCAGAGAAAATAAAACATCTGCATGACATAACCAATGAGTGCCTAGAAGCAATAAAAAATATGGTCTCTGAAACAGCAACATGGGGCCAAATTATGGGCGGAAAAATCACAAGAGAATAACAGAAACCAATAAGCTCTACGAACAAAAACTGGCGACGAGCCGCAAAAACTTCCCAGTTTTCAGGAACTATTTAATTTTCTGAAGCGACGTTTTCAATACCTGGAGGCCATCAGCAGAGTAAAATCAAAAATCACAGAAGACAGACGCAAAAATACACATGCCCAGCCTGCAAACAAAGTCATTCAATTACTACATGTGCTGACTTCAGAGCTCTCACTCCACTAGAGCGAAATTAAATCATCAAAGAAAGTCATTTGTGTTCAAAATGCCTGAGCCATAGCTCTAAACAGAGTCAACTGCAATGCAGAATCTGCATAAGTCAACACTATAGTCTTCTCAATGTAAAGCGCCAGAACAGCATGCACGGAAGACATAACAATTCCGGAAGAGCTATCACGCAACAGAAGGAAGTACTGCTTGCAACTGCACTGCATAAGTGTCAAGCAAATCCAATTCTGGAAAGCCATCTCTTCTGCCAGATCCTTAGGGTGCTCGACCAAGGTTACGAATTAACCTTCATAACTGAAGAAGCTGCGCAGATACTACTGCTTGCATGTCAAAAATTAAGAGCAGAAATCACTGGAGTCGGCAATGGAGAAGCAAGGATCTCAAAGTGGAAACCGAACTCAAGCCACGTTTTCCCAACAAATATAGCCTCAACACAGAACTAATAGTTTAGCCCAAAATTACAAAGGCACTTCCAATCAGCAGTTGCCAAGTATAAACATGAAACAGTGGCAAACCACCATTTTGGCTGATCGAACCTTTAAGACAACCTATTAGGAGCGGAGGAATATGGAATAATTTTAGATGGTCTTATGAAAGACGACTCTGGCCTAATAAGGTGACGTACTAAATTTGGTGGTCACATAATAAGTACTAAATCAACCAACCTAAAACTAACCAGCATGATCGGCATGTATCGAAGAACACAAGCAGCTGCAGAATTTTTGGGAAATGGAAGAAATTAATCCACAACATGCCCCACGACCCCAAGATCAAACATGTAAAAAATTCTACGCAGGGACCACTAGGAGAAATCAGGATCTAACCCACACTGTTCAAATGCCATTTAAAAACACTCCTCCACAACTAGGGTCATCAAAATGGGTCCCAAAATTTCAGCAACTAGAAAGAAATTTTAATCGGACAAACAATTTTATCAACAATACTTCGAATTTATAATACCTGCAACAAGGCCACATGAAAAAAGTGCCGACCCATGTATTACAACAACAAAACTTAGAGTAGTATTCGACGCGTCGTGAAAAAAAACAATAACGATATACAGTGGGCCAAAAGTGCAAAACGACCTAGTAGAAATATAAAGATGACAATCGCCGACATTTAAAATCTATATAGACACATAAAAATTAATGCTGCAGACCAGCCATATTCAAGGATTATTTGGAGGTTCAACCAGATACACCCCAATTTAAGAATATGAATTAAAAACAGTGACCTACGGTACCGCAACGGATCCATTCCTAGCCATACAAACACAGGAACTCGCATAAGATAAAAAAGACAATTTTTCGGAAGCAACAAAATATTACAGCAACACTTCTACATCTAAGTAAAAATGGCACCGTGTTGTATTACTCCCAACAAAGAAACGACACAAAAAAGAGCGATCACCAGTGTCATCCCATTACCGTATGAAAAGAAAAGTGAGGAAATAAAGCAAAGCTCGCCGATAACCACACAAATAAACGCACCATTTACGAGGAAGTCCGCCAGTAGTCAATAGAAAGCAAGGCGTGTTAGACGACGCATTATATTTGGCTATCCTCATGGCATGGTTACCTAGCAGTAATGCACTTCAAAGAGCAGCTGCATTACGGGTTAGAAGAAATCAAAGAGATGCAAAAATGGTACGAAATCATCGACGCCAACTCAATAAATATACACACTAAGTTCACATCATTCAGCACTCCACTTCGTGAGTGGGGTCAGTGACTATTAAAGTAAGTGGTTCGAAGGAAGTCCTGTATAGCAGAGTATATAACCTCCTATCATCTCACATCAAAGAGATAATCGCCGAAGCAAACAAAAAACTACCATCCAACTCTAACAAAAGAATTTCCAATTATACGCAAAAAACCATGCGAAGAACGAAATATTTCAGAATAAACCCTTATAAAAGCAGCTCCGATACCATTAAAGATCCAGAATGCATCTTACTGGACATTAGATATATCAAGTGATATATTAGCAGTGATCTACAACAACCAGCAATATTTCCAACGAACGACAGCTGCTCATCTGCAAGAACATCGAAACAAACCCTCAATTCATGAAATCTGCCAACGCCCAGGCGCACCGCCTTGCCGGGCCCGGAAAGCTGCTACCGCATCAATGGTCTGGAAACAGTTATATATATATATATTGTGTCTTGGTTTCTTGGATCTTGAAAATTTTAAGTTTTTGGTTCTTGGGAACGTAAGATCCAGGGCTTAAAAACAAAATGTTTTTTTTCTGTTGATTTTTTTTATTGCATTTTTGACGTTTCGGTCAGGTACGACCTTCTTCAGAAAAAATCGTCTGTAAAATATATATATATATATATATATATATATATATATATATATATATAAATATATATATATATATATATATATATATAATATCTTGTGTTTTCTTGAACCGTTATTGTATACTAAAGTGGAAAATTCTTGGTTAGGTTCGAATTAAATACCAAATTTTAATTTTTCATTTATTTGACGTTTCGCCCTGTAATTTAGGGCATCTTCAGAAAAAAAATTTTTGATGCTAAAATTGTAAAATACAGACATTAACATTTAAGAGACACACTGTATATAAAACAATAAATATTACCACGGTAAAACATATTTATATTCAACACTATAAAAGTACATACCTTGAAATAAGCAGATATTTATTGACAGCTATTCATAACGCCGTAGCTCCAAAGATTTACGGTTTGCCAAAATTGCATAAACCAAATCTTCCAATAAGACCTATCGTTTCAAGTATTAAATCTCCGTTTTATTATTTTTCAAAATATCTGTCAAATTGCATTTCCAATATTACCAGTCTAAACGACTTCTACATTAAAGACTCTTTTACCTACTTTCAAAAATTTTATAGATTCAGTAGTCATACCAGATAATCACATCCTAATATCTCTGGATGTGACTTCCTTCTATACAAACATACCTAATGAACTTATATCTATTATTATTAATGAAAAATGGAACCTGTTAAAAGATCATACACAATTATCATTGGAAGAGTTTATAGAAATTATTAAAATCACATTATCAACAAATTATTTTCAATATAAAGAAAAATTCTACCAACAAATTGATGGCTACGCAATGGGTTCTGCAATTTCTTCAACAATGGCACAGTTAGTAATGGAGTACTTGGAAGAAAAAGTTTTAGCTAAACTAAATTTTCAACCTATATTCTTTAAAAGATATGTTGACGATTGTTGAATAGCGATTCCAAATAATAAACTAAATGAAACTGTACATGAATTCAACAGCTTTCACCACAAACTACAATTCACGTATGAGGTAGAGCAACATAATCAAATAAACTTTTTAGGTATGACCCTCATAAAGAACAACAACAAAATTCAAACAAAATAGTACACAAAAGATACTTGGTCTGAGAGATATCTGAACTATAATTCAAATCATTCAAAAAATCAAAAATTAAGTGTAAAAACCGGTTTAGCTGATCGAGCCTCACAGTTAACATCACCAGAATACAGAAAAGAGACTCTGAAAAAGTAAAAAACGTATTACTAAAAAATCATTTCCCAGAGCAACACATTAATAGAATAATTAAATAACGCACACACACGTTATACAACACGTCTCGTTATAAGAATAACCGCACTCCAGATGGAGATACAAAATATGTTGCCCTTCCCTATACAGAGGGACTTTCACAAAACATCAAATACATTCTTACAAAACATAACATTGTTTCCTGTGATAACTCACACAACTTAATCAACAAAATTTTTACAAAACTAAAAAGCACAGTTCCCTTAAAAAAATAATCTAACATAGTGTATTCAATACCATGCACCAATTGCCAAAAAAAATACATCGGAATGACAAGTCAGCTTCTGGAAAATAGAATAAAAGGACATAAATACACAAAGAATGCCACAACAGCATTAAACAAACACATACAAATCGAAAAACACAACATCAACTATGAAAACACCAAAATACTAGCCAAAGACCCTAATTATCATAAATTAGCCATCATAGCCATCAAAGAAATGATAGAAATTACTAGAGAAAAAAACTCCGTGAATGACAGAACCGACATAAATATTTTGAGCCATATGTATATGAACCGACATAAATATTTTGAGCCATATGTATATAAATTTATTAATGTGACACCTTTATTTCAATTTTATATTAACTCTCCACACTTAAACGGTATTCAACATAAAACAACAAAAAAGCGTTCCGTTTCTTTTACGAGAGAACAAAAAAAAATACAAGTGATATAAATATTTCATTACTGCTCTAATACAAGTTCTGGCAGCATAAACAAATCTGTCAATAAATATCTGCTTATTTCAAGGTATGTACTTTTATAGTGTTGAATATAAATATGTTTTAACGTGGTAATATTATTTTATATACAGTGTGTCTCTTAAATGTTACTGTCTGTATTTTTACAGGGCGAAACGTCAAATAAATGAAAAATTAAAATTTCGTATTTAATTCGAACCTAAACCCAAGAATTTTCCACTTTTATATATATATATATATATATATATATATATATATATATATATATATATATATATATATATATATGTATATATACACATATATAAAAACACTGCTGGAACTTCGAAATGCACCAAGGAAATTTTTACTGGAAATTCAAAATGAAATAATTTCAATACGGATGACGACTTGAGTTACAGTTTTCGGCTTTTGTTTGACCAGTTCCTAGAGTATGTAGCCCGATAAGAACATCCTCAGGACTTCATCGCAACCGTCTTATACAGTGTTATTTGAGTCCCTGTCATTTTTTGAAAAGTTTATTCGACCAGGGGTGCGATTTTGCACTTACCATTTCGTTAGTTAACGAATCGCTAAATCACGTGATTTAGCAAAACAACTGACAAAGGTTGGAAGTAGCATCCATTTCTTAAATGAAAAATTTTATGTATTTTTTGACGTCAAGTAGGCCAGTTATTCATTACGATTTGTAGACGTTGAGCAAAACACGAAAAGTTTGTTTGGCCTAATTAAGTATACTTTATTATTTTGGAAATATTTAAAAGGTGATGAAGAATTAAAACTCTGAAGCTTCTAATGTCTGTCTGAAGATCCTTAATACTTTGTGTTTGTTATACTTCTAAAAGGAAAGATACAGCAATATTGCAGGCATCCATTGGTGATAGAATAATTATTGTACCTAATACCTACTAATGTTCTAATAAAACAGAAATTAACAAATAGGTGGTGATTTCAAGAGACCTAAATTTGAATTTAATTAATCACCACAAATGAATGCAGTGAAAAAAGGTGAACATTTTAGTAGATATTATATTGTGTTTTTCCAGAACAGATTTTAATGTTATTATACCTTATTATAAAGGCGTAATATAATATTTTTACACTTGTAGGAGGTATTTCTAGATATTTTAGAGACATTAGAGAATATGATATTCTTAAAAGCACTGACAGTTATTTCGGTAGGTAGGTAGGAAATAACTATTTTAAGATACATAACACCTATTTAAATAAATAGGACACTAAGCCAACCCTTGTTAAAGAATCAACATTAATTTAAAATCTAATAAATTTAACAGACAATTGTTGAATACCTTAGTAAGCCATATTTTGAGATAGGAGTTTAAGTTTTTTTTCTTTATTGTCTACAAATTAAATGTGCTGTAATGATTAGTTCATAAATATCTTTATTATTGTGGACTAGTTTTATATGTACTAGTCAAAATTTTGTTACTTATATTTATTCTGAATTAAATATTTTTTCAAAATGAAACTTCCTACTTTTGTTTCTAATACATTTGTTTTCTATATTTATCTAATGAATTGGTAATAATAAAAATATGTTTTTATAATAACTTTTCAATATGTATTGTTTGTTTAAAGATGATTTTTAATAAAATTTGTTAAAATTATTAAAATGCCTAATAGGATTTATTAAATCATTAGAAAAGTATCATTATAAAAATAAACAAATAAAAGTTAATACTCTTACCATTTAATTGTAAAGTTTAAAATAAATACAAGCCCTTATTGAAAAGGGGCAACCACCAGCATTTAGACCAGTTTACAAGAGTAAAATCCATACGTATATATACATTTTCAACACACTGAGTAGAGCTTAATTAACTTACATTACAAAAACATAAGTACTTAGAGAGAATTTACGCATGGCTAACAGAGCTATAATGCCTTTTACTTCCCGTAAAAGGTATGTTCCTATTGTAATCGTGAAAAATTAACCTTTTGACATTTTTGCATAACTTTGCATTTTGGAGTGCTTGGGCCCCATGTTTTCCCACTTCTGTCAATCTGTCTGTACGCAGCACAGCTTAAAAACTACTTATCCAGTTGAATTTAAGGTTTCAACGGAATGGCAACATTTTGAAGACATAAAATTGCATAAAACTCAAGTGTGAAACGGAGACAGACTGGTAAAATTTTAGTCCGAATCTTGTATGACAAAACTAAATGACGGCCTAATAAATTATTTCAATATGCGGTAAATTGTAGTGACAATCTGTACGAGGGAAATTGATTGCCATTTAAAGTAATCCCTTTCTAATATTTTTATTATTTCTCGTACTAAAAAATTACATACAGAGTAATTGTTTACATAGAATGCTCTGTATAAAATTCAATAGAAACAGAAATTCCAAAATATAAAAATGCAGAGTTCAAAGAAGCCCTTACTCTATTTGTAACCGTTACGACTGAAATTTATATATTCAAAAATAATATGGCCATTTGTAGGCAGGTATTAATTTTAGTTTTTTAAATATCATAGGTAGGTATCAGAAAATTTGGCACGAAGTTTTTTGGAAAGATATTTTTTAACTTTTCATAGCTGTAAAAAAGGGTATTCCGAGGGGTATTCGTTTAATAAAAATACATATTTTGTCACTGTCTATATATTTCAGAGATACTGATAATTACCATATGATTGGGAAGGAGAAAATACTTTGCATTATTTTTCATTCCAATAAAAATAATAAAATTACTGCATAGTTGATCCTATACCTAATAGAGTAATTTTATCGTCGAAAAACTAAAAATTGACATTTGGAGAGTTTAAATAACTACCAAGAAACACAGTTGGAACTGAAAAATAAATATTTCCAATTTCATACCTAACTTTTGGAAATACGTTTAAAGATTCATACATTATGCTACCCGTAACTAATTTCATAATGGTATCTGTCTCTAACTCTCTGTATCTATAAAATGCCTAAATATAATGATTTTTCTAGATTTAAGTGTAGTCATAAATCTTTAAGATATAAATGAAATAATTTTCCATTTTGATTATTATGATATTGACTGGAACTTCTTTAAATTTTTTTTTGAAAAGTGTTACAATATTTTATCGTAAAAATCAATTCTATATTTGTCACTACATAAAAAAATATTACAATTGGACATTTTTTATTGATCAAGTTATTACAAGCTGAAATTATTAATTGCTGCTGATTTCTGGTGATACGTAAGTACAAGCCATTTTCTGTTACAAAAGGTCCAAAGGACTCACACTGTGGCTTGAAATACCTAAAAAGAAGAAAAAATATTGTAAAAAAATTGAAAAATCAGCTGTAACAAATTATATTTTAAATGAAATAATATGCTATTAAAAAACTTCGTTATTGATTAAATAGGTATATTTCCAATTTTAGTTAAATATTAAATATAAGACATAAGGAGCATATTCTCCTTAAGAAAATAAGAAGAATATCCCTATAAATATGGCTTTTTAAACTTTTTTAACCAACAGCATGTATAGTACCTCCACCCAATTTTTTTTTATTAAATATAACCATAACCCCTACATTAATTAATTAATTTTAGGTACTAATATCCTATAACAAACTACTGGACAGACGCAGTTATACATGCAAATTTGTTGACAAAATTTAAGTTTACTCATTTTCAATCAGAATTTATATATTGAGTTGTAGATTTCGATAATGTCTAGCACTTATGTTAGATTAATCGCTACGAAAATGCAAAAGGCCACAAGAAATCTGTTACACAGAGTATTATCTAAGCCCTTGTCATTTTCTCAAAATGTTTTTATACACACAATGACTATTACAAAAAGAAATATTATATTGTTCTTACCCAGGATAGTCCACACCCGAATACCAAAAAACATTCTTCATATAAAGGGTGTTTTTACGTTCAAGTTTTTCTGGATGTTTTGTTTTTCTCAGCTCCTGTATGCATCAAACAATTGTTTCTTACCCCATTCTATTGTGAACTTTTTACTTTAAACTAACTTTCATGATACATCAGATGAAAAGGTCATTTGAGAGTTTAAAAATTAGGGGAACTTATTAAATAATAGCAAAAAGGTATGTTATTACTTAGATTTACATAGATATTAATGAATTCTAATGATGCGTTTGAAGTTAGTGAAGTATAATGTTCTGCGGGCGCCAATGCAATATCCCAAAAAAAAGACATCGCCTCCCCTATGCCCCCCTTAGTTACGCGCCTGCTAGACAGTGTCAAAAACCGCAACTAAATATGTTAATTTTTATTGAACAAAAATTGAGACCTGAATGTTGTCTAAATATTTCCATGTTTAAGTTCGTCAGTTTACGTCATAATGTCACAATCTAGTGGTATTCTAAAAATTATACTGAACAAGAATGGGTGAATTGCGAGGTGGCTACTAGGACCACACATAAATCTTATAAAACCAGCTTGAGGGAAATTCCCTAAATTTTATTTATGTTGTAGTGCTTGACTTTCTGAACAATAGATACCATGAACACCTCCAAATCTTACAAAATCGAGACAGAATTGAATTTATAAAAAAAAGTTCTCACTGAGTAATCTTAATTTTCATAGACTTTAGTCAGTTATACTTTATTTGATATGATTAAAAAAAGGCAACATACAGATGTTTCAAGTAAATTGAAGTTTAAAAATTAAAATTTTAAACAAAACGAATTACAAATTCCTCTTTTAGTTCTAAGCATGGTCTTTTTTAAGGTATTAAACTTCATTTTACCAAATTACATATAAACCAGATGTTTTATTCTTTAATAAAACAAAATAGTCCATAATAAAAAACAGCACCTACACCTTATACAAAATGTACTTTAGCAACTAGTATCTTCGAGTACCTAACAAGGTATCCCAGAATTACATAATAATGGATTTGAAATAATCTCTTTTGGTCAAAAATAGTAAACACAGTGAACTTAACTTACAAAAAATAAGGTTTCTTCATGATATAGGTATAATGTATATGATGTATAATTTTTTCTCTAAAATTAAGTTTGGTTCACTTCAAAAGCGATTCATAGATTTGAACAAAAGACTAGTTTAAAAATTGCAATTAACAAAACCCAAGAAAAACACACACTTCAAACATATTTGTGTCACACTGTAAGAAATTAGACAAACATATAAAACATAAGGAGGTGTCTAGTACATAGTTTAATGGATGACATAATAAAAAAAATAAGTGCACCATTCATCAGTTGAGTTGCTATGCATTATCTTGCTGCTGTTTTCCGACAAAATATCAGTGCAAAAACAATTAGTCAAATCAAACAAGGTTTCAAGTGTTGAATTTTGTTTGATACTGTGAACTGATGATTTGTTATAATAATGAACCCATAGGTATGTTTTGTAGTATACCTTGCTAAACAAGCTTATGAATTATACTAGCCTAACCTGTTTAAGTCTAATATTATAGTAAGTTTCTTTCTAAAAAAACAAAGTAATCAGAATTAATACTTACACACATCTTCTACAATCAAAATGGCCGAGTTCAAATTTGAATCAATAAAACAGCTTATCGAGGAATTTGTAATTGTGCATCAGTTATTGTTCTTCCTTATATTGACTAAGTATGTGAAAGGTAAACGAGAATATTCTATCAAATATTTGACATCATTTCTTATATCATTCCCTTCTTTTTAGTGTCATATTCTGCATAAGCTCTAAAAATATTGCTATAATCGATAAATGTGCCATACCCCACATAGGTACTGTGTAATATAATATAACTAACTATTTCCCTTCTCTAATAATTATAACATTATATAATTCCAACTATGGTTCTTTTAAAGAAAAACATCGCATATTATTTTTCTATAGAAGGCGCATCCCGTTTCAAAGGCGGATGGAGATGTATGGTGTTTATGTGGTTGCATAACAGCCGCGGTGTTGGCTTAGAATAGATGGAATAGATATTAACATAGGTCCCCCTTTTATTTTAAAAATAAAATACGTAATATAGAATTTTGCACCATATAGCAAATGATTTAATTAATATTTAAACAGAATATTCACAACTTTGTTAAATATTTCTTCAAAAAAGTACATTTTAAGGATAGCGTTTTATATTTTTCCCGAACTTCTAACAAAATGATCAAATCAGGAAAAAATTCACTGAACTAAAAATAATGATTCATTAATAACTAAAATATACTGGTTTCGTAATAATATGACATAGATAATATTTTTTAAACAGATTAGCTTACCTTATTTAATTTGAAGGATTTTTTACGAGTTTCATATCTTCGCTGCCTATTTTGAGGTTCCATGATTTCATGATTTTCTTGAATATTTTAGCATCTGTTGATTACTTACGGTATAATGTATATGCTAATATATCATGGCTTAGCTTTCAAGTAATCAAAACTATTTTTTATCTTACGAAATTAAACTCCAAGGCAGGAAAATGGCGGCTTTAGTAGTAGGTTGGTTTTAACGATCCAGGATCGGAAAATTCGATTGTCATGGCGAACAGCTCTCCGAACGGAGAAAAATTTTCGTTAACTAACGAAATGATAAGTGCAAAATCGCACCCCAGAACTCTTAACTGTGGAAGATTTATTTTTCTCTCTGTGCAACCAAAATAATCTAGAGCTAGGTACAAAAAAACAATTTTCAGCGGTTTTGCAATTTTTTCTTCCTTTCCGACATACAAAATTATTCTTTTTTTTAAATGGTCTGTTGAACAAAACCCACTAATGGCAATCAGATTCAGTATGGTCTATAAGATTATGAACAGGGTTGGTATCCGTAAGTATTCCACCATTCCGCCATGAATATTGTATACAGGGTACCCCAAAAACACGATTCTAAACTTTAACAATATTAAATTTTTGCTCCGCAAGGTAGCTAGTATTCCAGACCTTTGTTACCCACTGTATCATCGGGACATATTCTCAGTTAATTCGAAATAATGGGTAAACAGTTTTAGTAAGTTTGTATTAGCAAAACTAACATGTAAAACTGTATTTTATTGGGAAAAACATAATTATATCAACGATTTTTCATTTCTTACTAAAAAATCTATTTTAAATTAAAGGCTAAATCTGAAAGAACTAGGGCAAATTTCAAATATAAATAAACTTTCGGTAAAAATGTCCATTATTACTAAAATTGGCATTAGAACCAACATCGAATTTAAGACTGATAGAAAAAACCAAACCCAACAAAATCACCTCTTAGTTTTTGGTGAACCCTATATACAATATTTATGTTCGAAAATTTAAGGATGCCAACTGTGTTCGTAATCTGATAGATATATCACAAGTGGGCTTTGTTCAGCAGATTATTTTCGAAAAAACCCATATTTCGAAAACGAAGGTCTTATATAACCCTATATATACATATATATTTTATTAATCTTAGTCGTTCACGAATGGAAAAATATAATGTGTTTTCATTCCGGGTCCACATCCGTTCACTACTCTGAAAAGAACAGTTTTGCTGACGTTTCGCCAAAATCACATTTGGCATTTTTCGAAGCTTTCTTTCTCGCCTCTGAGTAGAGACTGAAGTGTTGGTGTCCGCGACGCTTAGATTTTAAACCCCCACCATGCGAGCCGAAGGTTATATCTGAGTGGCCGTTGGCCCTTATTTATGTTTTCCGGATGGTGCAAGAATTTTAAGATCAAGCAAACCACCAGAACAAAACCTAAATGCCACTGAATAAAGGGCCATAACAAACCTTCGAAAAGAATAAAGACATCACAATACTTCCAGCAGATGAAGAAAACCCAACTGTGGTTATGAACACCTAAAACTTCATACAAAAAAATGCAGAATAACCTACAAGACAATTATTATAAGCCTGTTCCAAGAAACCCGACTACGTACCTAGAAAAAACAACTAAAAATAAAATAAAAAGTTTACCAATAAACACCGAAATTCAACAAAAAATCATACCACGAGAAAAGTCGAGCAGATGTCCTAAACTCTATGGTTTACCAGAAATACCCAAACCAGGAGCGCGCCCACCAGACCTATTGTTAGTGCTGTTAATTTGCCGCTACAAAAACTGGAATTATAGCAAGTCTAGCTGTCAAACCGCTGTATCCTAGTATTCCCATCGACGAAGCATTAAACAGGATTGCTATGAACGAGAATTTCCAGGCACATAATACAACTTTTAGAGCATTGCCTTAAAAATACTTATTTTTCATTTAACGGGCAATTATATAAACAAATAGATGGTGCTCCACTCGGGTCCTCGCTCTCACCAGTAGCCGCGAATTTATTTATGACATACTTCGAGAAAGAAGCTCTTGAGAAAGCAAGCTTGAAGGCCAATTTATGGATTCGTTATGTGGATGACATATCTATTATATGGCAACATGGTCATACAGAGCTCGAAAGTTTTCTGAGTACCCCCCCCCCCCCCGAATACTATTTACTCTAGAGTTAGAAGAAAACAACTAACTTCCATTTTTAGATGTTCTGGTGACAAAACTGCATAATGGACATCTCGAATATACCGTGTATAGAAAACTAACACATACTGATCGATATTTAAATGCAAGATCACATCATCACCCAGCACAAATTCAAGCTGTGGTCAATACCCTAATATCTAGATCCGTACGATTAACTGAAACAGAGACGAGGCAAAACGAACTAAATATAATATCTAGTGCTTTAAAGAAAAATGGCTACACAAATCGCACCATAGAGAAAGCTATTATTGCACACGTTTCCCGAACAACGAACACCAAAAATTATGAACCGGGGAGGCAACAAGGCAACATATGTAAAGGCACAGGCAGATTCGAAAGAATTCTTAGAAAACAAAACATACAAGTAATACACAAGCCACAAACAACCATAGGTAAACAACTTGGAAACCCAAAAGACAAAATCAAATTGGAAAACCACTCGGTCCTATTCCTACACTACCAGGAAGCTAGTCACAAAATTAATTTCGCTGGGTGTATGGAGACTGCAAATATAGAGTATTATAAAAGCAAAATAATCCGAGAAGCCATCGGAATTAAAACACGAGGTGATTTAAATAAAAGGGACGAATCATTAAAACTACCAACAGTATGGAAGACAATAATCGACAAATCGGAATTAGCGCAACAACAGCAACATCCGGAAAATATAAAAAACGACCAACGGCCGCTCAGACATAACCTTCGACCCCGGGTGGGTTTATAAAAGGAAGATTCGCAGTTACTAATACTTCATCATCAGTTCGCTTTTTGCATCGAAACAGTACCGATCGATTCGGTTCACCCGGCTCCGTACAGTGAAGTGTAAAATTGGATATTTTTCCTTTATTGGAAATATCACCTGTGAGGATATTAGTGCAGTGAAAGTGCTAAAACACGATGAAACCCAGTAAATCATCCAAAGTTAGCAAAGTTTCTTCGGAAACAAAATCCGAGAAAATCCTCGACTCAAGGAGGAGAACATTCGCCTAAGCGAAAACCTGAAAACCTTACGCGAGGAAAATCGAAGCCTTACAGACAGGCTCGACAGACTAGAAAATCTTCTTCTTGTTACACAACAAGAAGGTAAGACGACTCGACAACCCCCGCAAAGCGAACCACCAACTACAGCCGCCGAAACCAAAACCAAGAGGAAAAGCGTTAAATCCCCCCTCCAGTGATGAAAATAGTGAAAGCCCCAAAAATAGGGAAAACAGTGAAAAAATTAGTGTGCCAATGGAAACAACTGAAGCCGCCAAAAGTGTAGTGTCCCAAGTGCCTACCCCAAAAATCCCCCCTGTAGTAATTGAGGGCGACGGGACCTGGACAGAAGTCCGTCGTAACATCAAAGGAGCAAACATAGGCTTCAACAAAGCAAATTCCTCCGGCTCGAGGCTCCAAATTTTCCCGAAAACAGCCAGCGATCACAGGGCCCTGACCCATCACCTTAAAGAGGCCAATCGCCCTTATCACACGTACCAACTTCCGGAGGAAAAAAGGACCCACGCGGTAATCCGCGGTTTACACATGAACACCCCGGTAAAGGAGATAGCCCAAGAGCTACATGAACTCGGCATTACTGATGTTAGCGTCGTCAGAATGACTTCAAGGGTTACTAAGAAACCCATGCCGTTGTTCCTAGAAAAGACTACGAACAACAAAATAATGGAAATAAGCACCCTCTTTGACCGTGTGGTCAAAGTGGAAAATAAGAAAAAGGACGGCACTGTAAAACAGTGCTTCAAGTGCCAGCGATTCGGGCACACACAATCACTATGCACCTACCCAGATAAGTGCGTAAAATGTGCAGGACTGCACAGATCGGGTGCATGCCGACTCTCTGAAAAGGAGGAAGATGGCACCAAAAATGCAGTTTGTGCTAACTGCAATCAAAAAGGACACCCGGCCAGTGCAGCCACAAAACCTGCAGCTAAAACCACCTACACGGAAGTGGCCAAAACTGTCCCTACTCCCCCAAAGGAAAAGAAGGAGAACTCCCCTTCTCTTGATCTCCAGGCTGCAATCCTGCAAGCCGTCACCGGAATGATGCCCTCTATTGTGAAAACCATAATTCCCACAATAACAAAAGCTGTAGAGGAACAGCTCCGTAGAGTAAAATAAGCGATGCCAGAACACCAAAATGAAACCTTAAAACTCATTTCCTGGAACACCTGCGGTCTAAGGGTCAGGAAAACAGACGTCCTAGAACTCCTGGAAGAACATCGCCCCGATGTTCTATCAATACAGGAGACTAAACTAACAGCCGAAATAAGAATGACCTTCCCAGGATATCACATCTACAGATACGACCCTCTTGGTCACCGAGCCATGAGAGGAGTCGCGATCCTGGTCAGAAAAGGCATTCCACATTCCTTCCTGGGGTTTGAGGATGTGGAATTAGACGTCACCTCCATAGAGGTCAACACTCGTAGAGGACCGATTAAAATCACCTCTGCGTATCGCGCCCCAACACAAGAGCTGTTGGATGAGGACATCGAGCATTTAGCAAGAGGGCGAAGAGCCAAAATCATCATTGGTTACTTCAATTGCAAATCCGAAGAATGGCATTGCACCCATACCAACTCAGATGGTCGCAAATTATCCCGACTATGCGAGGATTATAGACTCGCCATAATAGGACCAGAACAACCAACACACCTCCCCCGTGCAAACGGGAGACCAACCGTGTTGGACATTGCACTCCTGAAAAACATCAGGGAAGAGCTGGACATAAACACTCTGAATGAGGGTACATCCGACCACAACCCGGTACTCCTGCAATTAGGAGTAAACCTCAACAGAGTAAATCACAACACCAAGAAGACGACCGACTGGAAGGCCTATCAAAGACATCTGAAAGCTGCAATCAAAATCCCTGAGATCCGCGCTCCTCAGGGACTAGATGAGGCCGTAAGACGTCTAGAGACAGCCATCCTGAATGCCTTCCATGAAAACACAGTAGTCGAAGACATAAGTAGGGATCGACAAACCGAGGAGCTTCCTGAAAATCTCAGAGATGAGATCAGGACCAACAGAAGCCTCCGCAGGATCTACGCCAGATCCCACGAGGAAGAGGACAGGACTGCTCTAAACCGACACTGTCAAAATTTGAGAAACCGGTTACAAGAGCACCGAAACAACAAGTGGCAGGAAAAGCTGAGATCCCTAGACATGCATCACCAAACAGCCTGGCAGATGCAACGTGGTCTTCGAATGTCCTATCCCTCCTCTCCAAGGTGTAAATGGCCCAATCTACACCGACGAGGACAAAGCTGAAGCCTTAGCGGATGCCATAGTCCAACAAGGTCAGCTAAACCAACATCCAGAGGAAGACGAAGAGCTCACCAAAGAGGTCCACGACTCAGTTAGAGACCTGGATGCTTGGATTTTACCACAACAAAATCCACATCCTGTCTCACCCGGGGAAGTTCGAGACATTATCAGGAAACTGAAGGTCAAGACAGCCCCTGGAGCCGACGACATCACCAACAAGATGCTGAGATACTTCCCCAAGAAAGGATCCAGTGCGATGGCCAACATCATAAACTCCATCATAAGAACATGCCATTTCCCTAGCACATGGAAAAAGGCAGAGGTCATCGTCACTGAAAAACCAGGAAAAGACAGGACATTACCACAAAACTACAGGCCCATCAGTCTACTTCCTGCTTTAAGCAAAGTAGCTGAAAGAGGTATAGCCAGAAGACTAAAAGATGAGTCCCAAGAGCTAGATGACATCCCAGATGAACAATTCGGCTTCAGGGTAGGGCACTCATCTGAGCAGCAGGTACTCAGAACCACAGAATATACCATCAAAGGATTCAACAACAGAGAGGCCACAGGAGCAATTTTCCTGGACATCGAAAGAGTTTTCGACAGAATGTGGCACCAAGGCCAGATCCACAAAATGTCGGTGGCTGGATACGAGAGAAGAAATATAAAGCTTATCAGGAGCTACCTAAATGACAGATCATTCAAAGTCAAAGTGAATGACTCTCATTCAGCTCCAAGAGGACTAGTAGCTGGAGTACCACAAGGGTCTGTGCTGGGACCCATTTTATACTCCATCTTCTCTCACGATGTCCCAATCGGAGAAGAGGGCTTAATAACACTTTACGCTGATGACACAGCCATCCTACACCAAAGCAGAAGCACCCGGATAATGGGCAGACGACTGCAAGAGGACATTGATAACCTTCATGACTGGTGTGTCAAATGGAAGATTAAGATCAACCCCCAGAAGTCCCAAGCAATCCTATTCCAACGTAGGAGACTGGCTCCAAGAGCTAGAATCCGAGTTGGAGATGTCGAGATCCCTTGGTCAAAAGAGGCTAAGTACCTAGGGATGATCATGGATAGAAGCTTGACATGGAATAACCATATCAACGCAGCGAGGACAAAAACCAGACAAGCAATGGGTAAACTTTATCCACTGCTCTGTCGGAAAAGTGAAATGGGACTGAGGACCAAGCTGCTACTGATCCAAACAGTAGCTAGGAGCCAACTCACATATGGCTCCACATCCTTCGGATATGCTTCTAAATCCCACCTTATGAAGCTAAAGAGGACAAAACTCATTAGGATGGCAGCTGACGCCCCATGGTTTATCAGGAATGAGGACCTGCAGCGTGATCTTCAATGGACACCTATCGAAGACTTCATGCGGCAAAAGGCTACCCGAGCCTTCAGGGCAGCAGAAAATCACCCCAACGAAAACCTACGGGACCTGGTAGACTATGATCCGCTAGCTCCGAGACGCAACAACTGGACAAGGTACAGGAGACCTAGACACGGGCTCCTGCACTAATATATTCTAGGATGGAAGTGGGCATTTCGAAATTTCTGAGTATCCGTGCTCCTCAGGAACTAGATCTTGCCCACTGAAACCCTAAAAGTATCAACAAGTGGCCATCAAACTGCAAGAAGAGGATTCGCAGCTACCTCAGCTGGCTTCGGCGTGAGTTGCAGCTGAACCTGAGGTTAAAGAAGAGCTGGCTCCGGCGTGAGCTGCAGTTGAACCCGAGGTAAAAGAACACCCCACCTCAGCCTCAACACTGCCGGATCACGGAACAGCAGTGTCGCTGAGGGCACAGAAGAGGACCAAAAATTCGAAGACCACCAGGTATACTGACGGAGGGACACTGGCAACGACAGACTGGACCACGGGACAGTAGGACGTAGGCAGCGGCAAACCGGACAGAAGAAAGGAGGACAGCAGAGAAATATCCCTCCTGGTAAGACGACACTTTCCCTATTAATAATATTTTATATTTCAGATGACTACAAGTATCGAGAGGTGGCAAAAATATACTGCCAAGTCAGGACCTCTGTTCTCGTATGGGAGGAGTTTGTATCGAAAATGAGGGTTCATTAAGATATTCTCTCTCCCGGGGTACCTCCATGGAGACGTTCTCCATGCAAGTAGCTCCGGCGAAAGTGTCAACTAAGTAAGTCCGATAAGAATTGTCATGGTTTTGTATGTATTCAGGGGCTTTAATTGACAAGCTTGACAAGCTTGTCAGGCACCCACCACTCACCCGGGGAATTTTAAAATGTTCGTTCCCCTCGCCAGGAAAGAGTTTGAGCGAATGCTCAAGAAGGGGGACGGTGTTGCTGGGCGAATGGACAACTGATCTACCACCCTTGGGAACTACACCAGAAGTTGGAGTAGCCATTGGTAGTCAGTGATAAAAAAGTTTAATTAAAGATTCAAAGTCCGGACTTGCCGAACAAACAAATTAGGGAGCAACGGGAGTCAGTCGGGGAAAAGTCACTTAAAACTAAAGTAACGTAACCCGAGCGGAGTCCTATCCCTAAGTCTAAGTCTAAGTACAAAAATCTTATGGATTTATTTACTTATAAAGTCCTAACAAATATGGCCTTGGCCGTGTGTAGGCTTTGCTAAGTCCTTACACCACTAAATATTTCACCTTTCGATTTTAAGTCGAAACGTTCAAAGAAAGCACTACGCACTGTCACTATTAGTGTTCATGTAGTCACTTTGACGTTTAAGTTTATTGTTTATAGTTTATCGTTTATTGTTAGTCAATGTTGAGATTTACACAAAGTTCGCTCAACAGTCTTTTGCCAAACAACTAGTAATTGACCACAACTACTAGAACTGTCTTTTTGCTCACTTTCGGTACTCAAGACAAAATCAAAAGAGAATAACAAATCTCTCGTATCTGTTATTTTGTTTATTATAATCAAAAATTAATCAACACTGTGACTGCTCAGTAAAGTCTTTTTAGTAACAACTTTGGAATCAATTAAAATCTATCTTAGCCTAGACGAACTAACTAAATGAATATCTTTTTATTTACACTAAAAATTAAGTTTTATTTATTATTATTAATAAGGTCAAAATCAGGTAAAAGTTAGTCTTATTTAAAAAGCTGGCGAAGCTATTTAAAAATTAAAATCAAAAATGATATTATCAAAATTAAAAAGTTGAAAATCAAAACTCAAAAAGATATTCTTTTCAAGCTTGCCAAAAGTCCCTATCTAATAGTCCACTCGGGTCACGCCGCTTGGGATATTAGACGCGAAAATGTTGTAATATTTAAATATTTAAAATAAAAGATTAAAATTAAGATTTGTTAAAGTTATAGTTTATGATAGTTTTATTACATATACAAAAATCACGAATATATATATATATATATATATATATATATATATATCAAATCAAATCAAAAATAGTCAAAATCAAATGCACGGTTTTTACTAAGGGTTCCTTAGAATAAACAATCCTCTACACTTAAGAGAGATTGAGAACTTCAGGAACTGACGTGCTATGTCTCTGGAGGGATTGTTAAGTTTTAAAAAGATCGGATTCACCAAGCGTACTTAATGCTAGGATCCTATCTTACCTCATACAAGATCAAGTTATTATTATTTACAAGTTTGTTTAAACAATTAAGTTTAGTTAATAAGAGAATATCAAAAATCAGGTTTGTCACAATCAGTATTTTTACAAAAATATGATTCGCCCAATTAAGGGTAGATCATAAAATATAAATCAAATAAAATATACAATGTTACAAGATAGTAAATATTTGCAGTCAAAAATCGGTAAGTCAAAATTTATAAGTTATCAAAATTTTTATATGTGAGCAATTCGTTAAAAATTAGAGAGAAAAAGCAAATTCAAAATTTCCCAAAATAAGCAAAGGTAAACAGGTTTGCGTTTTGAAAAATGAGTGATAATTTATGCCAGAAGTTACAGAGTTTTTACTTTAACACTTGAACACTAGTTAGATTGGAGTTTTGAGCTGAGAATGGAAACTTGATCTGGAGAAAAACTGAGCTTGGAGAACGCTTAGAGGAGAAGGGGACCAGAGGCACAGCTTACCTACAATTTTTCTTCCTCACGCAATTTAGACAGCCAGTTTTAGTTCTTCCAGATGCCTCCTACTAGGCCATAAATCAAAAGAACCAGATTTAAGACCCGAGGACGATCTTCACAATCAGAGCTCTACTAAGAACAAGAAGTGCACTGGAACTTTTCGAAGCAAAGATCCGGCGCAATCCAACGTTGGGAACAAAGTGCAAGGTTCCTCTAGTAGGCTTCGGCTGTATCACTCAGAATGACAAAAAAGAAACGCACAAATAACACTGCTTCCGACGCTTAGGAGGGTATATGAATATAGGCTATTTCACTCACGAGATTGACACGTATTACTGTTCGGTAGGAGAAGATCGAATCGCTTTCGAAACAAATTTCTGTCTATATTTATATTAATCGAAATGTGACGTCACGGCGACTCCCCTTTGCAGGCTCTGGACCAATCCTGATCATTCTGGGCGGAGTCCCGTGAACGAAACTGGTGAATTTTCTGTTCATTTTCGAACAAGATTTTCTAGTAGAAACATCTCCCGGGAAACTTTAAAGTCCCGTGGGATCTTTGTTTTTGAGAATTTTCTCAGTTTGGGATTTTTCCCTAGAATAGTATCACTTTATACGTATTCTAGCCAAGTTTCATATTTTTATTACAACTTTTTTCTTTTTGAAAATAAAAAATTCGTATAGCCTTAAAACTTTGTTAAACGATAGTTCTTTATTAGATATTTATTCCTGTGAAAAATCAGATTTTTTCTATCAGTCGTTTTCTAGATATTGGAAATGTTCACCAGGTCCTGGTGCTGCTCTTCCAACGTCGATTTCCTGGTTTCCTAGTGGTTTTTTCGAAAAATGTTTTATTATATAAAACGTCTCTTTTTGTATGGGCTTTCATCCTGTGAAGGACCCAAGTCGATATCTTTAATTTGATTTTTTGTTTATTCAAAATTTTGGCTAAGTCCACAAAATTGAAAAATTTTCTTCGTAAAAATTTTCCTATTTCCTTGAAAATTTGATATGTTGTAGATTAAATTAGTGGGAACATTTTTACTCTAGTGACTTTTTTACGTCCGACGTCGCGTTTAGGCGCTACGGACGTAGCGTCCTTTTCCGGGAGTGGCATTTGCGACGCCTATCTTCTTTTGTTCATAATTTCGTTGTTTCTTGATATATCCTTTTCAAATTTGGACACAAGGTAGCCCTAAGGGGTCTCTTTCGACTAGTCCTTACGGCACTTGTCTGTCTGGTTTAGAAAAAATTTTATCCGAGATTGAAATTGAAAAATTAAAATTTAACGAACTCGTATTTTTGAATTTTTTCCTTTAAAGTTAATTTTCTCTGTTGTTACTGAACGGATTTTAATCATTCTTTTACTAAAATGTATGTTTTGATGAGGCCTTTTTGGGGATGTTAAAAGTTTTGTAAAATATTTAGTTTTTAGATTTTGAAAAATTTTAATCGTTTAATTTTAGGTAGAAATAAAGGTGTTTTCGTAAAGATTTTTATATGAGCGTGAAGCGCATATACTAGCGATTATTTGTACAAAGTTTCAGTAAATTATTTTGATTAGAAATATTTTTAATTAATTTTTATACTTATAGAAATTCTGGAATCGATCAGACCAATCCGAGTTCAGCGTGGTTGAATCTTATTGGCTGAAAGACTTGAATGCTTTAAAATGATTGGATGGAATGTTTCCATCGAATTTTCGAGATTAGGTGTGGTTACGTTTGATATTCGATTTGGTTCGAAGCTCTAGAAGATGATTTCTCGGCCTGTTTCCATTGTCTAATGCATGTAAATACATAGGAATTACATTTTTCTCTATTTTAGCCTAATTTTACATATTGAATTTACTTAATTTCCGCAAAAAATGTGATATTACGACACCTCCCCCCCACGACAGCGAGGACCATGTCCTTCATAGGAGTTTCTCCCGAAAGGACGGCATCAACCCCATCGAAGGATCCTTGGCTAGCCCAATGATGGGCCATCTGATGGGGGCCCGTTGGGGTTTAGCGGATATTATTGACTCCGACAGGTGAAAACCTGACAGAGCAACGAATCCCACACTGTCTTCCCTTCTACTAGAAAGGAATTCGTGCGTAAAAGCATTCCCCATCGTCACAAAAAAAAAAAAAAAAACTAATACTTCAGTCTATAATCGGACCCGAGAAAGAAGCTTCGAAAATGCCAAATGGGATTTTGGTGAAACGTCAGCAAAACTGTTCTTTTCAGATCTACAGTAGTGATCGGATGTACACCAGGAATGAAAACACACTCTATATATATATATATATATATATATATATATATATATATATATATATATATATATATATATATATATATATATATATATATATATATATATATATATATATATATATATATATATATATATATATATATATATATATATATATACAAACCACTCAGCGCTTCAGAATCCGAAAGAATTCTTAGAAAACAAAACATACAAGTAATACACAAGCCACAAACAACCATAGGTAACCAACTTGGAAACCCAAAAGACAAAATCAAATTGGTAAACCCCTCGGTCCTATTCCTACACCACCAGGAGGCCGGTCACAAAATTAATTTCGCTGGGTGTATGGAGACTGCCGATATAGAGCATTATAAGAGCAAAATAATCCGAGAAACCATAGGAATTAAAACACAAGGTGATTTAAATAAAAGGGACGAATCCTTAAAACTACCAACAGTATGAAAGACAATAATCGACAAATCGGAATTAGCCCAACAACAACAACATCCCGAGAATATAAAAAACGACACAACGGCCGCTCAGATATAACCTTCGGCCCCGGGTGGGGTTATAAAAGGAAGATTCGCAGTTACTAATACTTCAGTCTATAATCGGACCCGAGAAAGAAGCTTCGAAAATGCCAAATGGGATTTTGGTGAAACGTCAGCAAAACTGTTCTTTTCAGAACGACAGTAGTGAAAGGATGTACACCAGGAATGAAAACACATTAAATATATATATATATATATATATATATATATATATATATATATATATATATATATATATATATATATATATATATATATACAAGTCAGCGCTTCGCTGCCGTTTGTTGGTACTGGTGAGTTGATTTTTTTTTGTATCACATTTTGTACAATACGGTACAAAAGTATATCATATATTGTTATACAAGGGCAGTAGGACATTTTCTTTCCTTAGAAATTCTAGTTCAAAAGCTGTAATTTTTTTCCTAGTGAATTATTTCGGTACGGAATATGGATTAAAGAGATTTGGGTAACAAAAATTTTTGCAGCCATGACTTATTTTTCATTTTTTTTCTTCGCCTAAACTTTTAAAGAATTTAATTGGAGTTTTCTATAATAGATAGGATAAAAATTTCCCGGGACTTTTTAAAAACAGTTTTCTCTAATTTTTTACAATGTAATTTAATAAAAAGAAAATTCGACATTTGTCAGAAAAATGGTCGTTTTTTCGTAAATTTTAAACTGATTAAAATTTTTTTATGTGGATTATGTGATTCCATGTAATTTTTAAAGGCGCAATTGTTTTGAAACAAATATTTGGGCAGCTGTCAAAATAAAAGATTTTTCCTCTGACTTCTAAACTATCTAATATATTTAAATACGGCTTTTACAGTCCCATGTAACTTTTAAAGGCGTTATTTATATAAAAAAAAACAAACTACTGAAAATAATTAAAAACGTTTTTCATAGTTCCATGTAGGCTTTCTGAGGCGCATTTTATTAAAATAAAATATTTTGACTGCTGTCAAAATGTTTTTGTTTTCCTTATTTTTTAAATTGCTTAAAATTTTTAAATACGGTTTTCACAGTTCCGTGTAGCTTCTAAAGGTTTAATTGAAAAAAAAAAATTTGAGACCTGTCAAAAAGCCTGTTTCTTCTTTTACTCTTTGTCTCACAATTTTGATAGCTGTCAAAAACATTTTTCGTTCTGATTTCCGAACTTTTTAGTGTGGTTTTTTATAGTATGAATTTAATAAAAGCCTAATTCTGTAACTTTTGAACAGGTACTTTTCTTTAAATCAGATTTTTACAAATTTGATGAAAATATATTTTTTAATTACATGCCCATATTTCTGAATTTACAAAATTACTGTAGAATATATGTAGCCGCGTTTTATGTATAGAATTTTTAACAAACGTTAACAATTCTATATATAAAACGTGACTGTTACTACAGTTTTTACCACCAAAAATGTATTTTTCGAATTTTCGGAGAGCGTATTTCGGAAAATATTACAGATAGGACCATTAATTTGACTGTATTTTTGTAGAAGTCGTGTTACTATTAGAGACCCGTTGGAAAATTTTTCTGTACCACATTTGGTACCGGATATGTGGTACCGAAAAGTTGACCAAATTGCCTTGTTTAGCAGAGTTTTCGTTACATTTTCTCGAGTGTCTTCGTTGGTATCAAACCGATTTATTTGTGATCGGCAAGAAGGAACCTATTCCATTATAATATACAGTATTACATTTAAGAAACCAAAGTTCATTGATATCAGAAAAGTTAAACACCACGTATATTTGCATACAACACTAGATAAAAATCGCACAATTAGAAAATTTTTTGTATTGAGAACTTTTTTTCATATTTACAGACATATATTAATAGTAAAGAGAGTTGGAACCTTACATGACTTAAGAAAAGATACACTTACTCAATCACAAATTCAAATAGTCGGAAAAAACCTTAAACATACAATAATTCGAGTGCAATGAATAAACGATGGAAGCGTAAAGATTAAATACGCCTAATGGTGGATTTTCAAAGGTTATTTTCATTTGATAGTGGAACACGTGCCATTATGGATTAAAAGTTTTGCATAGGTGGCTTGCAACTGTATTTGTTAAATCTTATATGAAAATAGAAAACGAGTAATTATGCATTTGAATTTATAAATAAGTATTTACTATATATTTTAGATACAATTATAGTATATCTATGTATTTTTTACACTCAACAAAACAACACCTAGTTTTAGTGTGACTGTATTTGAAGTTTTATTTGGTATTTGGAGCAAACTTATGGAAAACATATCTATTTTTACTGTAAGGTCTGAATCGGATGTATCAAATTAGCGGACGTTTGTTAATCAAAACATAATCGTAAAGGTTATGTTAATAGTAAAAGGAATCAATTCGAAAAGTATGACACTCGCAAAAAAGATATGGATTAAGCAACCTTTTGCTTTCAATCTGTGCCATATCCAGCTATTAAATTTAGATAAGGAAAGTTATACTAATTAGGTACGTTAATTATAATTCCATATTTTAAAATTTTTGAATTTTTGAATACAGGCAATAACCCCTTTAAAACATTGATCGAAAATCAGAAAAACTGAAATATCTCGAAAACTATAAATATTTTCTGATGAATATAAATTAGGTTGCATAATGCAAGCACCCAACTTTAGTACCAGGTAGTTCGCATTAACACGCGATTTTTCTACTTACAATCTGATAGTCGACTTTAACTCTTTTACCTACTGCATTAATAGACGTTTGTTAATTAAATGAGGTCGAAAGTAAGTGTGTACACAAACACAAAAGATCCTTTTTTTATATATATATATATATATATATATATATATATATATATATATATATATATATATATATATATATATATATATATATATATATATTTTCGTTCCGGGTGTACATCCGTTCACTACTGTCGTTCTGAAAAGAACAGTTTTGCTGACGTTTCGCCAAAATCACATTTGGCATTTTCGAAGCTTTCTTTCTCGCGTCCGAATAGAGACTCATTGTATTTTTCCGTCCGTGAAGGAGTAAAAATCAACATATATATATATATATATATATATATATATATATATATATATATATATATATATATATATATATATATATATATATATATATATATATATATATATATATATATATATATATATATATATATATATATATATATATATATATATATATATATATATATATATATATATATATATATATATATATATATATATATATATATATATATATATATATATATATATATATATATATATATATATATATATATATATATATATATATATGTATGTATTGTTATAATACAGGACTCGGCGAGTGTTATATATAATGTTATATATATCCTTAATAGAGTTGGAAAATCCCGTCGTCGCGCGTCGGCGTGTCAAATCGTTCTATATGTATTTTTACCTTTCAGTCGGAAACGCTTTTAGATAAACTTTTGAAATTTGGTACGTTTTTAGAGCACACTTAAGGCTCTCGAGCGGTACCAAACAGATCTTCGTAACATTTTTAGTTTTCCAGCTACTAATAAAAAACCAATTTATTTTTCGGGTTTTGTGTTGTATGATAACTTTAAAACAATTTTTTGGGTATTTCGCCACAAAAAAAAATTGAATTAAAAAGAAGATAATTAATTACCTGATAAGATCAATAGCCAGTTTAAGTTCTATGAAGGTAGCCGAAGAACGACGCTGAAAAATGTTTGTTTTCTGGACTTTTCGGGGGAAAGTCTACCCCCGTCTTCAGCAACTCTACAAATAAAAAAAAACTAAAAGCAGAATATTTCTTATGTTTAGTATCAAAAATATAACCAGAATGGCTAATCTCTGACAAAATGTCAATGGATACCAATTTAAAGGTATTATTTTTAATTCTTAGAATAAGGTGAGAAAATATGTGTACCTAGAGTATGTTCATTTTAATTTATTGTATTTTGAGATGTCAACAAGATGCTACACAATTATCTTAATTTAATAATATTAAGGCACTTTTTTTTATTTTACCTATTTTGGAACATGGTTCTTTTGCTAAAATACTAGAAGCATTCCAATTAATTTTATGATTGTTATCTAGTGCATGTTGGCAAATGTTTGATTTTTTAAATTCCCTATTTTCTATATATGTTTGGTGTTCTTTAATTCTTTTGACTAATGACCTAGAGGTTTCACCTATGTAATATTTATTGCATTGACACGGAATTTTATAAATAACATTTTTTGTAGTTTCTTGTTCATTGTCAGGTTTTGTTTTTATAAGTTTGATTCTAAGTGTATTTTGTGTCTTAAAGATCGTTCTTATGTTAAAACGTTTACCTATTAATTTTATTTTATTTGATAAGTCAGGAATGTATGGTAAAGAGATTTGTAATTTGGTCTATTTTAGATTTGTTTGACCTTTGGATTCTCAAATTGATAAAAACATTGTTCAACGAAATTATTAGGATAATTGCTTTGATTGAATTTGAAAAATTTTTTCTTCAACAAAATTTTGATCTTCGCAAATTATTTTTGCTGTATCATATAGACTTCTTACAACTCCTGTTTTAACCATGATTTGAGTAAAACTTTAAGTATCTGTTTGTGTGTAGGTTTTCTGTCCTTTTTAATAAGTATGTCTAAAAATGGAAGTTGTTGGTCTGTTTTTTTTTTAATAGTAAATTTAATTGTTGGTTTTTTGGTGTTAATATAATATAAAAAATTTAAATGTTGATCCTCATGTTCATAGATACAACAAATGTCCTCAATGTATCTCTAGCAAATAAGTGGCTTATGATCGTAATTTTGAATATAATTTAACTGAAAGTTTTCCATAAATAAGTGGTTTTTACATAAAAAGTTAGTAATTCTAGTATAGTATTAATGTTTAATGATGTACGTTCACTAAGATTGTTATCATTCTTAAGTTTATCTCTTACTATGTTTAAAGTTTTATTTACAGGTACATTAGTAAAAAGACTAACGATATCAAAACTTACCAGTGTATTATTTATATTTATTTGAATATTAGATAATTTCTCTAGGAAGTGTTGTGAATTTTTTATATATGAATCAGTGTTACCTACTAGCGGTTTTAATATATTTAAAAGAAACCTAGCTAAAGGATGTATCGGTGAGTTTACGCTACTTACTATTGGTCTTAATGGTATGTTTGGTTTGTGAATTTTTGGTACCCCATAGAAATGTAGTGTTTTATTGTGGTGTGGTGTTCATTTAAAGCGTTCAAAATCTACCAATTGTTTTTTATGTTTTTTAAGCATAGTGTACATTTGTCCTTCTATGTGCTCTGTTGGATCTTTATTTAATTTCGAGTAAGTGTTTTCATTTATAAGTAAGTAGTCAGTAAAATCCATTACAACAGCTGTATTACCTTTATCTGCTGGAAGAATTTTAATTGCGTTATCTGATTGAAGTGTTTCTAGTGTCTTTTGTTCTATGGGGTTGAGATTTTGTCTAATTTTAAGTGGGTTTTCAAGAACAATTTCAGTTCTAATTTTAAATTCATCTTTTTGATCATCTGGTAAATTTTGAGCCGTTTCTACAATTGCTGAAATGATATCCAACTTAGGAACTGTTTTTTGTGTAACTGAAAAATTCAAACCTTTAGAAAGAACAAGTTTTTTAGACTCTGAAATTTCTCTATTTGATAAATTAACTACAGTTTTATTTATTAAATTGTTACTTCTCAGATAATTCATATCATTATTTAATTTCTCTTGTAAAAGTTTATTAAATGAAGTGAATTTTTATTTGTTTTTTAAAATTTAGTTTATAACTATACTGAACACAGTTACATATGTAATTAAAATCATATAAAGAAATTTGTTCATGTAAATATCTATTTATGTTGTCAATTTCAACTTTAATTTGAGTTTTATTAAATCTATGAAATTGTATTCTCTCTCTCAATAGAGCCTTATTTGCTCTTTCTAAGATTGTATTTGTCTTAGTATTGATATAAGATGTTTTTAGTGTTTTAAGAAATTTGGAATTAAGTTATTCTTACATAAAAAAAAGCAAGACTATTTTCAGAATGTTGTGGTTTTCTAAATTTATTTTCTAAATTACGAAAAACTCTACAAATATTAGGCTCATACCTGCATAGTAAATAATTACGAAATTAAAAAAGGACACCTCAAAATACAATAAATTAAAATGAACATACTCTAGGTACCCATATTTTCTCGCCTCATTCTAACAATTAAATATAACAACTTTTAATAGACATCCATTGACATTTTGTCAGAGATTAGCCATTCTGGTTATGTCTGATACTAAACACAAGAAATATTCTGCTTTTAGTTTTTTTATTTGTAGATTTGCTGAAGATGGGGGTAGACTTTTCCCCAAAACGTGCAGAAAACAAACATTTCTTAGTGTCGTTCCTCGGGTACCTTCATAGTGGATCCAGAACTTATGACTGCCTATTGATCTTATCAGGTAATTATCTTCCTTTTAATTCAATTTTTGTTTGTGGCGAAATACCCAAAAAAAAATTTAAATCATGAATCCGCCACAACATTTTTGTAATTATTTACACGATAACTGTCGAAAAAGCTGAAATATCGATTTTAAATTTCTAGTAAACGTCAATTTTTACGATCTCATGAAGCCTATGTAAAAACAAGGGACCACTGAACGCGCTCTGGTGGCCAAACAATCTAAGTTCTCGACAAAAACAAAAAAGATTCTGAAAGAGCAGAGATAAGTGAGAAAATTCCTATAGAACGATATCTTCAAAGATATGTAAGCAAATTACATTTATCGCCGCTTCTTTAAGAAAAATCCATTTTCTTAATCTTTTTTTTATTTTTGCTGTAGCTCATTGTCATAAGACAAAATTAATCAGGAGGCAAAAAGGTACAAAACTGCGTTTCAAGTTTGCAACTAAATGCTTTAGGAAAAACTACTTGCGTGCAAAGCATTAAATGTTATTGTCATTTGGTGCTTTTTTATCTGCACAGACTAACAATAAAATTTATTATAAAAATCAGCCTTACTTCTTGAAGTCCTGGGGCATTTTTTTTTCTAAAAGTATATTGATGCCTCGAGGTCCAGCCAAAAATCTAATAAATTCGGATAAAAACTAATTGAATTATATTTTTTTAAAACTGAACTTAATTTCGAAGGGTACCTTTACGTTCAAGCCGAATATAACCAAAGTTATGTAGTGTCTTCATAAAATATCAAAGCAAATATATTTAAGTACATTTTATTGAATTATCGGACCTCAAAAACGATGTTTTGATAGCAACAATTTGGGGTGCAATACTTTCCCCAACTATCTTTAAGAAAATTGACTGACTTCTAAATTACTAAAATACGTAAATACGGTTTTCACAGTTCCATTTAATTTAAACAACAGCCATTTTATGAGGCTATAATTGATAAATTTGCCTCTTCGATAGACCGCAGAATTGATTTATTCTACAATAAATAGGTAGATGTTTCTATGTTTTTTTCGAGGTTCCTTTTTACCGAATTTTTAACTGTCAGCATCAGAACCACAACAGTATTCGCGCCGACTAAAAATATTATATGACATTGACCGATCACCGACTAAAAATATTATATGACATTGTCCGATCACGTTACAATCTTGGCAGTACATCATAAGCGCAGACTGCATCCTTGCTTACATTTAACTGTTATTACTTTGATTTGTATAGATAGTGTGTAAAAAACTGAAATAAACCAGTGTCACTTTAAGAGTTTTATACTTATTTAAATATACGACTAATATGCTCTACTGTACGGCTTTGCTGCCTAATCACAACCTAAGGGAAAACCCCTTAACCACTCTCTTTTGTCCATGGTCCACTCCTAGAAGAACAAATCTTTCGACCATTCAGACGCCGCCATACCAGCACCTAGAGAAGCAACTCGATGCTCCTAGAGGGACAAATTTTTTCGCCATTCAGACGCCGCCATACCAGCTCCTAGAGAAGCAACATGAAGCACCTAGAGGAACAAGTCGTTCAGCCATTCAAACGCCGCCATACCAAGCCCTAGAGAATCAACAAACTCGCCCTAGACCAAGAAAAAATAGAAACAGAACTTGTACAGTTACTAGCCAACACCAAAAAAGACGCGCCGTCCAGAAAAGTACAGAGCTTAATCGCTGCCCGCAACCAATTCATCGACAAGATATGGGAAAAGATCACAAAGAATCATGCCGATATTTTGAAGTTAGAAATAACCGAACATTCCTACTTCACTCCAAAGTATTATGGCCAAATCAAAAATAAATACAAGGAAACAAAAAAGTATCTTCGGAAATGCAAGAAAG
The DNA here is from genome assembly GCA_030620095.1 of Kuschelorhynchus macadamiae. Taxonomy (NCBI): domain Eukaryota; kingdom Metazoa; phylum Arthropoda; class Insecta; order Coleoptera; family Curculionidae; genus Kuschelorhynchus; species Kuschelorhynchus macadamiae. Next base: position 60,976 of record JAUTXW010000820.1, read on the forward strand.
TTGAAGACGAAATTACTGAACCCAAACCAGAAGTACTATTGCAAAAAGAACTGCAAGAACAATGAGAAACCTTCCAAAAGCTACATGAAGAAATACTGCCTCATGCAAATCACGCAGGTAATGACTACTTGGACCATCATTGGGCCATGAAGGAGAAATACTAGGTAAACAGAGGAGCCATAGAGGACAAGATCAAACAAAGTCAAGTAGCCTCCACCAGTAATAACTTTCTAACATTGAAAATCCCGAGGTTTAGTGTAAACTATAAAGAATGGCCAACATTCTGCGATTTGTTAACTAAAATTTTTGATCTAAGTATCATTGAGAGTAAGTATGAAACTGCATGGGAATTGCTGAAACAACGCTACCAGAATGACCGCCTTATCTCTCACCTCCAAACTGATTGACAGAATCCTAGACGTCCCAAATAACAACCAGGAATCAGCAGAGAAAATAAAACACCTGCATGAATGACATAACCCATAAAAAATATGAGCCCTGAAACAACAACATGGGGCCCAATTATGAGCAGAAAAATCACAAGAAAATGGGACTCAGAAACCAATAAGCTCTACGAACAAAAACTGGAGAAGAGCCACAAAAACTTCGCAATCTTCAAGAAATATTTAATTTTCTGAAGCGACGTTTTTAATCCCTCGAGGTCATCAGCGGAGTAAAAACAAAAATTACAGAAAGCAGTCGTAAAAATACAGATGCCCAGCGTACAAACAAAGTCATTCAATTACTACAAGTGCTGACTTCAGAGCTCTCACTCCACTAGAGCGAAATAAAATCGTCATTTGTGTTCAAAATACCTGAGCCATAGCTCTAAACAAAGCTGATTCAGTCAACTGCGATGCAGAATCTACAAAAGTAAACACTATACGCTTCTCAATGTTAAGCGTCAGAACAGCATGCACGGAAGACAGAACAATTCCAGAAGAGCCACAAAAACTTCGCAATCTTCAAGAAATATTTAATTTTCTGAAGCGACGTTTTTAATCCCTCGAGGTCATCAGCGGAGTAAAAACAAAAATTACAGAAAGCAGTCGTAAAAATACAGATGCCCAGCGTACAAACAAAGTCATTCAATTACTACAAGTGCTGACTTCAGAGCTCTCACTCCACTAGAGCGAAATAAAATCGTCATTTGTGTTCAAAATACCTGAGCCATAGCTCTAAACAAAGCTGATTCAGTTAACTGCGATGCAGAATCTACAAAAGTAAACACTATACGCTTCTCAATGTTAAGCGTCAGAACAGCATGCACGGAAGACAGAACAATTCCAGAAGAGCTTATCAGCCAACACAAGAAAAGAAAGAGAAGTACTGCTTGCAACTGCACTGCACAAGTATCAAGCAAATCTAATTCTGGAATGCCTTCTGTTCTGCCAGATCCTTAGGTGCTCACCGACCAAGGTTACGAATTAACCTTCATAACTGAAGAAGCTGCGCAGATACTACTGCTTCCATGTCAAAAATTAAGAGCAGAAATCACTGGAGTCGGCAATGGAGAAGCAAGGATCTCAAAGTGGAAAGTGGAAACCGAACTCAAGCCACGTTTTCCCAACAAATATAGCCTCAATACAGAACTAATAGTTTAGCCCAAAATTACAAAGGCACTTCAAATCAGCCGTTGCCAAGTATAAACATGTAACAGTGGCAAACCACCGTTTTGGCTGATCGAACCTTTAACAAAACCGGCACAACAGACAACCTATTAGAAGCGGAGGAATATGGAATAATTTTAGAGGGTCTTATGAAAGACGACTCTGGCCTAATAAGGTAACGTAGTGAGCATAATTATAATCACATAATAAGTACTAAATCAACCAACCTAAAAATAACCAGCATGATCACGTGCATCGAAAAAGACAAGCAGCTGCAGAATTTTTGGGAAATCGAAGAAATTAATCCACAACAGGCCCCACGACCCCAAGATCAAACATGTGAAGAATTCTACGCACGAATTAAAAATAGTGACCTACGGTACTGCAACGGCCCCATTCCTAGCCATACAAACACAGCAACTCGCACAAGATGAAAAAGACGATTTTCCGGAAACAACAAAAATATTACAGCAACATTTCTACATCTAAGTAAAGATGGCAACGTGTTGTATCACTCCGAAAAAAGAAAACGGCACAAAAAAGAGCGATCACCAGTGTCATCCCATTACCGTGTGAAGAAAGAACTGATAAAATAAAGCAAAGCTCGTCGATAACCACACAAATAAACGCAGCATTCACGAGGAATTCCGCCACTAGTTACTAGAAAGCAAGCCTTGTTAGACGACGCATTATATTTCGCTATCCTCATAGCGTGGTTACTTCGCAGTAATGCACTTCAGAGAGAAGCTGAATTACGGGTTAGAAGAAATCAACGAGACGAAAAATAGTACGGAATGATCGACGCCAACTCAATAAATATACACATTAAGTTCATACCATTCAGCACTTAACTTTGTCAGTGGGGTCAGTGACTATTAAAGTAAGTGGTTTATAATAGCAGAGTATAAAAGTCCTATCATCATCTCACATCAACGAGATAATCGCCGAAGCAAATAAAAAACTACCATCCAACTTAAGAATTTCCAACTATACACAAAAAAACATGTGAAGAAAGAAATATTTCAGAATAAACCCTTATAAAAGCAGCTCCGATACCATTAAGGATCGAGAATGCATTTTACTTAACATTAGGACAACCAGCAATATTTCCAACAAACGAACGAGGAGTTCAAAACATGCACTCAAAGGCTAGAAAATACCGACATCTGCTCATCTGCAAGAAGATCGAAACAAACCCTGAATTTATGAAATCTGCCAACACCCAGCAAAACTGTTCTTTTCAGAACGACAGTAGACGGATGTAGACCCGGAATGAAAACATATTATATTTTTCAATCCGTGAAGGACTAAGAATGAATAAAATATATACGTCCATGTCATTTTTTGAAAAGTTTCTTCGACCAGAAATCTTACTATAGAAGATTTCCCTTTCTCATTGTGCAACCAAATTCTCTTTTCTTCGTTTCCGACAAACGGGTTTTTTTTTGGAAAAGTTGATTTTTGAAAATAATCTGCTGAACAAAGCCCATTTGTGGTAATCAAAGGTATATCTATCAGATTATGAACACAGTTGGCACCCTTAAATTTTCCAACATGAATATTGTATACAGAATCCAGAAATGTAAAATTGCTTTTTATCGCTGATATAATTCTCTTTTTCCCAACAAAATACAGTTTCACATGTTATTTTTGCAAATACAGACCTATACAATATTAATGGTGGAATACTTAAGAATGCCAACCCTGTTCATAATCTCATAGACCATACTGAATCTGACTGCCATAAGTGGGGCCGTATTAGCTTCTTACGTGGTCTGGGGCTATATCGATTCAGGGGCCCTTGATGGGCGAAGTATTGCGAGAGCCCCCTTTAGAAAAAAATGATGACAACAAAAAAAGTTCAATGGTCTTTAAGTGTTTGCTGGTCTACTGGCTGTGCTTGAAAGTTATTAATGACTAAAAAAAATCTTGTATTTCACTGATAAAGTACTGGTTCATGTCTCGCGGGACCCCCACCGCATGTGGGCACTACACTTATTCAATAATAAATTATCGCAAAATATAGCGCAGGCTCTGTGCTGGACTCCTGCCGACGACGCCTGTGGCTATAGCCCCCATTGCTCCTTTTTTAATCCAGGGCTGAAGAATACATTAGTAGTATAGCAGAGGCGGTCCTGCGACACCTCGACCACCGATCGGTTCCAGGAGCTCTTCGGCTCACCTGCCTGCAAGAAGTGTTTACCTGTCACCTTTTGTGCACCTGTCTTAAGCGTGACACCTGGTTTGCACAGATAGGTGTTATTTTTCAAAAAAAATTCCAAGAAGCGTGCTTCGCCGAGCCTCGCGTCATCACAAGAGCCGAGCCTCGCCTCGCCGAATTCCGTAATACCGAGAATTGTTTTTCTATTAATTAAAATTAATATGTTCGACGTAAGACTAGAGGTCAGGTTCGCAGATAAGAAAAGGTCGAGGATGTAGATAAGGAGATGTTTGTGTAGTACCAAGAATTGTTTTTCTGTTAATTAAAATTAATATGTTCGACGTAAGACTAGAGGTCAGGTTCGCAGATAAGAAAAGGTCGAGGATGTAGATAAGGAGATGTTAGTGTAGTATTGAGATGAGCAATGTTTGAATAAATACGTAAAATATTTGTTTTTCGAAAAATACCGAGAATAGCTTGTTTTCATGAATGTGTTCGACGACGTAAGACTAGAGGTCAGGTTCGTAGATAAGAAAAGGTCGAGGATGTAGATAGGGAGAACTTTGTGTAGTATTGAGATGAGCAATAATAATGTTTTAATAAATAATCTTTATTTAGAATAATAACGTATACCAGATGATTAAAAAATATGTATAGAACATATAATTAATATATATGTAAGCCTTCTATAAATGAATAATTCTTAATTAATATGGGGACTTGGACTATACTATACAGTAATGACGCATGAATATTAAATCTAATTAAGTATTTATTGACTAAACTATGACTATTATTTAGACATGGATTCATACTGTGTGCCAAAATATTACAAATATTTAAGGTTTATCAGTTAATGTAACTCTTCATTTAATTAATCTACTGCGTATTAAGCATTTTCAAATATTGCGCAACATTTTTCAGTGGTCTTATTTACGTGCAAAAGCTGATGTATTATTATGAAATGTTGTGCAACATTTTATACAGGTGTGCCAGATATTTTCGAAATAAAAACATTTATCTCGAATATAAGGCTGTAGAACTAAAAGACATTTTTAGTACACATTCCAGTGTTTACAGCACTGGTCAGACAGAGTTAGGAGACATTTTTATTGTTAATTCTACTGTTTACAGTACGTGTCAAATTATATATTTATTATAATAAGACCCTGTACGTACACAAAATGGATTTTGAAAGAATTCAAATTTTATGTCAAATATGTAATTGTTTAGTTGAAAAAAATATTAATAAACACTTAAAACATAGAGTAAAGTTATTAAAATTTTGTGATCCTTGTTTAGCGAATTATGTATTTGGTGTAAATAGTATTAGGTCTATGATTTTAATGTCAAAATAGAACAGTGCAAAAATATTGAAATTAAAATGTAAAAAAACTACTACGGTTTATTTTATGTGTTGTTAGTTTTACTTAGTAAGCCTTGTAACTCGAACTATGGCAGGAGAAAATTCAATTTTATGTCTTGATATCCAAGGATCTAATTGTGCCTCTGGATTTATTCTAAAAGAACTAGCTGTGTATGATGGGACACGTTGTTCAAATTTTCTTTTCAAGCAACCATATAACAAAAGCATGTTAAAAGGCCAGGATTTAAAAACGATATCTTATCTCGAAAACTCATATTATGGTCTAATATGGGAGTCTGGTTTAGGAGACTTGAACGAAATAGCAAATGTCTTAGAACATGTGATGAAAAGATATGATGCCCCAAAAATATACGTCAAAGGAGATGAAAAGGTGAATTTTCTAAGAAAATTTATAAGTGAGCAAAATTTTTTTAAAATACCTCTGAAGAGTGAACCGGAGCTAAGCAAGTTTAAGAAAGTTCCTGAATGTCACTTTCACAAGGATCCATATGGCACTACTTGGCATTGTGCATTATCAAACACCAAGTTGTTATATAATTATAAATAATGTTTTTTTGTTTGAAGATAAATAAATTATTTGTAGAAAACATGTAAATAATATATAATAAACAAAACGTACATGCAAAAAATTATTTTATTAAGTCACTCTACATTATTTTTATCCATCCAGCTATTATGCTTATCACTGAAACCTAACCATTTTACAAATACTTTATTGTTTTTACGTTTTAACACTTTTTCCACTAAATAAATGTCTGGATATTTAACTTTTTGCAATTGAAGTCTTGTTTTTCTGCATCTTGAACTAGGTATGTCACTGGATTTGTAAGTTGAACTTTTTTCAATATAAATTCGGTTTGGATTTATAAAAATTTGTAGTTATAGTGTGTTATAAGTATAGGTTTTTTAAATAAAAAAACATAACATATTTTAATATTTTATTTAATATTATCAGATGATCCGAAACCCTTATTTCCCCTTAATGTCTCAAAAAGAACACTGTTAGTCGATACAAAAGTGCAATTAATAGATTTTTTTTGATGATGATTTGTGCAATTTTGTCTGATTTACAAATTTTAAATGCGATATTTGAATGATTAAACAAAACTTTAAATACATTCTTGATCAATGATGCCCGCTCCGACTTCGATTCCATATTTGTAGCTTAGGCCCGATCTTGAATGGATTTCAGCGTAGAATCCTTGTGGTATCTCAATTTGTATGCCTGTGTCAATTTTTGTCCATGATGATGGTTCAATGGTGTGGTCTTCTACGCTGAAAAGATCAAATCCAGCCGCTTCAGAGGTAAATTGTCTAGGAACTAGAGCCTCTGGGTGTGTTTTTTTCTTAATTTAATCTGAAAAAAATGTAAATTTAGTTATTATATGAAGTAAATATTAGTATTCAACAAATTTATTAATTTAATACCTGCCTGGATATTTGGTTTTGTTGTCGTTGTTGTTGATGATAATGATGTTGATTTTGGGGTTTCGGTTTGATGTTTTATTCGTTTTAATCTACGAAATTCTCTTTTTACACTTTTTGAAGCACCTATCGGACTTTGTCGCAGTACCAAATGGTTGGATACGTAACGGATAGGATTATAAGTTTCAAATGTTTCATCTGCATCCCAACTAGAATCAACCAATTGTGAAGTTGGTGGAGATGATGATGATGGTACTGCTGTTGTTGTTGTTGTTGTTGCTGCTGCTGTCAACGATGACGACGACGATGATGATGGTGAATCAAAAAGTTCGGTTATTGGTGGTCATTTTTTTTTCGATTTATTCTAAAAATATAAAAAATAGTAATTTTTTTGTATATCCTATTTATTATAATATTTTTTGATATATTTAATTTTTTAGAATATAGTTACCTTTTGATATTATTCTTTACTTTTTGTTCTAGGTGCTTTATTCGAAACAGATAAATAGATAAATTAAAAAAATTAAAAAGAAGAATATTGTTTTTTTAATTAAGTAAATTTTAGTTTTAAGGAAATCCCCATGGTAAAGTATCTGTATATTTGTAATTGACGATTCTTTTATCGTCGTAAGTTATTGTTTTATGTGCAGTTTTATTAGTTATTATTATTATTAATTATTAACATAATTCTTCCATTTAGTTCATCTTTCTTTAATCCTAAAATTTTTTATTTTTTTAAGGGCATATTATAGACGTTGTTATAAGGATAATCTGAAGTATCAAATAAATGAATATCTTCTTTAATATGTTGATAGATATCGTCAACGAAAAAAAAATGATATATTAAAAAATCGGTATCTGTATACAAAAGTTTTCGATTAGATCCAAATTTATTTTTTATATAGTTATAATGAAAGTAATAAAGAAACGTTTTTTGACAGATCTAAAAAAAAAAGAAACAAAAAATTAAAACTTACAAATATTGGTTTATTTATTTTTACTTCTAATCGTGACGTTTCGATAAGAACAATGTCATTAGAAATACAAATACAACTATGAAAGTTTGGTTGTGAAATATAAAAATTTGCTCCATATCTACCATTCCATCTTGTTACTAACTTAATATCTTTATGTTTGCGTACGTTTTATATGGTTTTTCCAAAGAATGCATTATTTAATAACTTTTTTTTCAAAATCATTTTTACTTTCTTTTCGTAAATTTGTATTTAAATCAATATATTTTTTTAACCAACATGATTGATCAAATTTTAATACTTTATCTATTTTTATAATTTCTAATCCTAATTGTAAAGCTTGTTTTAAATTTCGATAATGAATTACATAATTTTTTTTAATAAAAAATGTAGTTAGCAATTTTGGAAGTATTGATTTTGGTGGACATAAATGTTCCGGACAAAGTGGTAAATCTTTATGTAATTGAAAAAGTTCTTTAGGATATTTTATATCAACTTCAAATATATATCCAATGGCGCTATCGTCAGCAATATTTAAAATAATATTAGGTGTAAAAAATTATTTAGATTACTCCATTTAAATTTTTTTTGAGGTAATGGTAAACTCATTGCATCAAAATGCATTAAATAAGATTGAGTTAATTTTGAATCGTAAGATGTTTCCATATATTTATTATTAGCTTTACCATATCTATTCGAACATTGAGCTATACCTCCTCGAATTCCTCTTTCGATAAATAAAAGCATGTCAATAACAGTTAGTAGTAGTTCTAATTCGATACCTTGTGACAAAACAATTTGATAAGTTAAACCTGGAACTATATAGGTCCACAATGCATCTAGTTCGTATGTTGTTAGACACATATCTCTAAAGTTTTCAAAAATATCAGCCAAATGTAAATCGTCAGTTTTAAGGTATAGTTCTGCATATTCTTGTAAATTTTTGATATTAAAAGTATTCCAAAAACGGTTTATATTAATATTAATTTAGTGAAATATTTTTACCACTAATGGAACTATAAAAAAATTCTATTTTCGGTAATGTTGTGTTTTAATTTTTCCCAACAATCTAAATATCCATATGGAAAAAACTCCTTTACGTGATAGTAATTCATATTCCTTATCTGAAGTATAAAAACTTTTAAGAATAATTTTTATCATTAGGTAAATAAGAGGATAAATTGTTAATACTGGAAGACATAAATCTATAAGAATCCAGAAATCTAAAATTAATATTTGTATTTTCTATATATTTTGTAAAAGAAATATATCTTTCTTTATTAAGGGGTAATAAAATAATTTTTTCCCTTTACATTAAGACTGAGTGCTTTAATTAAGAAATGACTATCGTAGCCGGAGAGAGATTGTGGAATAATACAAGTGTCATGGGGTCAGTTTCGCAGATAACAAAAGGTCAAGATGATTACAAGATGAATGAGTAGCACCACGAAACTGGCCAGTAAAATGACAACGATCTCTAACTTTTTTTTCTTCGAATGCAAATGGTTTTTTTTACAAATAAAACAATGAGATACAGAATAAAATTTATGTAATTCTTCTTTGTATAAAGGTTTTATTGGAATTATATTTTTAAAAATATTGTCAACTTGGTATGCAATCTTTTCCTGTAAATATTTTAAAATATGATAAAGAATTATTATACGAACATTTAAAATAATATGTAATGCTGAAAGCTTTATGTTCTTGATATATTGTAGTAGTAGTAGTAGTAGTAGTAGTAGTAGTAGGCTTTGAATTAATTGTGTTTGGATTTATTTTCTCTAAAATACTTTCTAAATCGGTATAAATTGCAAAAGGAACTTTGTTTAAATTTAAAATTTGTAAATTTTAAAATTTTATTATCTTCAGATGGTAAAGTTATTTTGGTTTTATTCATAGTTTTACAACAAATTAAATGTTTTTGAAGATTTTCTTCAGTTTTAAAGTGATTTAAACATCTTTCCCAAAACCATTTTTTGTGACTTATATTTCCCATTTGTTAGTTTAATACACGTGATAGATCTTTAATTAAAGCAAAATTATATATATTTGTATAGTTATTTTCATCATTAAAATAATCTATTTTATTATTACAAGGAATAATTAATAAATTTATTTTTGGAGAATAATTTTGTTGACTTGAACAGGTCGAACCAAAACTTACGCAGATGTTGACATGTTTATTGATTTTAAATATACTGATAGAGAAACTTAAGGAAAATGGTTATAAAAGTGTACAAAGTATAACAACTGTAAATAATTACTCAACAAAATTTTTCTTACGAAATGTTATCGTCAAAAAAATTTTTTTATTACAATTGATATTTTTGAAAGAAAACTCTAACCATTTAACTTTTAAAGAACTAATTATACATACGATAACTAATTTTAATTTAGATATATGTAAAACTGCTTTATTTAGGCAAAATAATTCGTTACATGCAATTCAAATGAATCAAATGAAGAAAATTGGAAATTGTATTCCAAGAAATCTTAAACGTCGTGATAAACATATAGAAAGACGCCTTGAAAATGTATTGAATGTAGACACCTTAGCAATGATATGTCTGAAAAAAATAACATATCTAAAAGTAGGATAACGATTTGAATAAATAGAATTTACATAATATTTTAGTTTTTTATTTCAATCTCCATTACAATTTCTACATTTAAATATATTCCAATGATATAAATTAAATACGTTTTCCAAGGTACAATTTAATGTATTACTATCATGTTGCTGACAACGATACGACTTGAATACATTTTGTAATTCGGCCAAGGGTGGACATCCTCTTGTTTCCGAATCAATAACGGTGTAATTTGATTTAAACAATAATCGGGTCAACCACTCCAATTTTTGATTTCCCTTTACTGCAATGATATTGTCGGTGTAGTCGTTATTCCAAGAGTCCACAGTGTCATATCCATTTTCTTCATTAATAAAATCTTTTATAAACTCAGTCAAATTTTCATATTCCAAATTTTCAAAAGCATCGTTTGACCATTCCAAGACATGTACGTTGTTAGTTAACCATTTCATGTGATTTCTAATTTGGTCTTTGCAAAAGTCCAATTCGAAAGGAAGTTTAACTAAAGCATGTTTATAATTTTTATTTGAGGTATTAAGAATCGCAATTTCATTGCACAAAATAGTTGAGCTGCCATATTGAAATGCTTATATATCTATTATAAACATGACTCTTTACAAAACGTTCACTAAACTGCTGCTGATGCTGAGTTTACTCCACCTTTTACCGCGAACAATCGATGACTGACGTTTTACTTTTGACACTTTGAAATTTAATATACTTTAACTGTACTGGTTAATTGATTATATTTTATTGATCGATCGTGTAAAATTAAACAATATGCACTAGTATTTTCTGGAACTGAAGAACTTGTTTCAAATTCCATACAAATATCAACAAACGAATAGACAGAGAACTGATATCAAACGCAAACTCTGGACGAGTATAAATACAAATTTATCATTAAAAAAATTAAAAATTTTGACGTAGACGACGATAAAAGTATTCATTAATTTCAAAGGAAATTTTCAACAAAATTTGCTGCGTTACATATTGGAACACCACGTCCACAGTAAATGCTTCTTTATCTTTTATCATAATTACGAGCATACATAGAAATATGCAACGTGACTTGTATTTGATAACGGAAAATAAAAATGCAAAGGTCGTGAACATGACCCATATTTGACAAAACATGTTTTCGCTGCAACGTGACTTTTATCTTCTGGAAAATTTTACAAATACATGATATGCTTCTGTGTGTATTTTGCCAAGAGAGGAATGACGCGAATGATTGATAAGAGTTTTGTATAATATAAATATAATCCATTAACCAGTACAGTTAAAGTATATTAAATTTCAAAGTGTCAAAAGTAAAACGTCAGTCATCGATTGTTCGCGGTAAAAGGTGGAGTAGTCTCAGCACCAGCCGCAGCAGCAGCAGTATACTGAACGTTTTGTAAAGAGTCATGTTTATAATAGGTATACAAAGATTTCAATATGGCAGCTCAACTTTTTTGTGCAAGGAAATTGCGATTCTTAATACCTCAAATAAAAATTATAAACATGCTTCAGTTAAACTTCCTTTTGAATTGGACTTTTGCAAAGACCAAATTAGAAATCACATGAAATGGTTAACTAACAACGTACATGGCTTGGAATGGTCAAACGATGCTTTTGAAAATTTGGAATATCAAAATTTGACTGAGTTTATAAAAGATTTTATTAATGAAGAAAATGGATATGACACTGTGGACTCTTGAAATAACGACTACACCGACAATATCATTGCAGTAAACGGAAATCAAAAAATGGAGTGGTTGACCCGATTATTGTTCAAAACAAATTATACCGTTATTGATTTGGAAACAAGAGGATGTCCACCCTTGGCCGAATTACAAAATGTATTCAAGTCGTATCGTTGTCAGCAACATGATAGTAATACATTAAATTGTACCTTGGAAAACGTATTTAATTTATATCATTGGAATATATTTAAATGTAGAAATTGTAATGGAGATTGAAATAAAAAACTAAAATATTATGTAAATTGTATTTATTCAAATCGTTATCCTACTTTTAGATATGTTATTTTTTCAGACATATCATTGCTAAGGTGTCTACATTCAATACATTTTCAAGGCGTCTTTCTATATATTTATCACGACGTTTAAGATTTCTTGGAATACAATTTTCAATTTTCTTCATTTGATTCATTCGAATTGCATGTAACGAATTATTTTGCCTAAATAAAGCAGTTTTACATATATCTAAATTAAAATTAGTTATCGTATGTATAATTAGTTCTTTAAAAGTTAAATGGTTAGAGTTTTCTTTCAAAAATATCAATTGTAATAAAAAACCTTTTTTGACGACAACATTTCGTAAGAAAAATTTTGTTGAGTAATTATTTACAGTTGTTATACTTGGTACACTTCTATAACCATTTTCCTTAAGTATCTCTATCAGTATATTTAAAATCAATAAACATGTCGCTTCACATACAGGACTAAGTTCAATAAACATGTCAACATCTGGTTAAGTTTTGGTTCGACCTGTTCAAGTCAACAAAATTTTTCTCCAAAAATAAATTTATTAATGATTCCTTGTAATAATAAAATAGATTATTTTAATGATGAAAATAACTATACAAATATATGTAATTTTGCTTTAATTAAAGATCTATCACGTGTATTAAACCAACAAATGGGAAATATAAGTCACAAAAAATGGTTTTGTGAAAGATGTTTAAAACACTTTAAAACTGAAGAAAATCTTCAAAAACATTTAATTTGTTGTAAAACTATGAATAAAACCAAAATAACTTTACCATCTGAAGATAACAAAATTTTAAAATTTACAAATTTTAAATTTAAACAAAGAGTTCCTTTTGCAATTTATGCCGATTTAGAAAGTATTTTAGAGAAAATAAATCCAAACACAATTAATTCAAAGCCTACTACTACTACTACTACTACTACTACTACAATATATCAAGAACATAAAGCTTTCAGCATTACATATTATTTTAAATGTTCGTATAATAATTCTTTATCATATTTTAAAATATTTACAGGAAAAGATTGCATTGAATGGTTCGTAAAAGAACTTGAGAATATTGCATACCAACTTGACAAAATTTTTAAAAATATAATTCCAATAAAACCTTTATACAAAGAAGAATTACATAAATTTTATTCTGTATCTCATTGTTTTATTTGTAAAAAAAAACCATTTACATTCGATGAAAAAAAAAGTTAGAGATCGTTATCATTTTACTGGTCAGTTTCGTGGTGCTACTCATTCATCTTGTAATCATCTTGACCTTTTGTCATCTGCGAAACTGACCCCATGACACTTGTATTATTCCACAATCTCTCTCCGGCTACGATAGTCATTTCTTAATTAAAGCACTCAGTCTTAACGTAAAGGGAAAAAATTATTTTATTACCCATTAATAAAGAAAGATATATTTATTTTACAAAATGTATAGAAAATACAAATATTAATTTTAGATTTCTGGATTCTTATAGATTTATGTCTTCCAGTATTAACAATTTATCCTCTTATTTACCTAATGATAAAAATATTCTTAAAAGTTTTTATACTTCAAATAACGAATATGAATTATTATCACGTAAAGGAGTTTTTTCCATATGGATATTTTGATTGTTGGGAAAAATTAAAAGACACAACATTACCGAAAATAGAATATTTTATAGTTCCATTAGTGGTAAAAATATTTCACACGATTAATATTAATATAAACCGTTTTTGGAATACTTTTAATATCAAAAATTTACAAGAATATGCAGGATTATACCTTAAAACTGACGATTTACATTTGGCTGATATTTTTGAAAACTTTAGGGATATGTGTCTAACAACATACGAACTAGATGCATTGTGGACCTATACAGTTCCAGGTTTAACTTATCAAATTGTTTTGTCACAAGGTATCGAATTAGAACTACTACTAACTGAAATTGACATGCATTTATTTATCGAAAGAGGTATTCGAGGAGGTATAGCTCACTGTTCGAATAGATATGGTAAAGCTAATAATAAATATATGGAAACATCTTACGATTCAAAATTAACTCAATCTTATTTAATGCATTTTGATGTTAATAATTCATATAGTGCAGCAATGAGTTTACCAATACCTCAAAAAAAAATTTAAATGGAGTAATCGAAACAATTTTTTACACCTAATATTATTTTAAATATTGCTGCCGATAGCGCCATTGGATATATATTTGAAGTTGATATACAAAATCCTAAAGAACTTTTTCAATTACATAAAGATTTACCACTTTGTCCGGAACATTTATGTCCACCAAAATCAATACTTCCAAAATTGCTAACTACATTTTTTATTAAAAAAAATTATGTAATTCATTATCAAAATTTAAAACAAGCTTTACAATTAGGATTAAAAATTATAAAAATAGATAAAGTATTAAAATTTGATCAATCATGTTGGTTAAGAAAATATATTGATTTAAATAAAAATTTACGAAAAGAAAGTAAAAATGATTTTGAAAACATTTTTTTTAAGTTATTAAATAATGCATTCTTTGGAAAAACCATATAAAACGTACGCAAACATAAAGATATTAAGTTAGTAACAAGATGGAGTGGTAGATATGGAGCAAATTTTTATATTTCACAACCAAACTTTCATAGTTGTACTTGTATTTCTAATGACATTGTTCTTATCGAAATGTCACGATTAGAAGTAAAAATAAATAAACCAATATTTTACGTTTCTTTATGACTTTCATTATAACTATATAAGAAATAAATTTGGATCTAACGCAAAACTTTTGTATACAGATACCGATTAAAAAATAAAAAAAATTAGGATTAATGAAACATGAACTAAATGGAAGAATTATGTTAGAATTTATAGGTCTCAAATCTAAAACGTGTTCTATAAAAGTATATAAAACACAAATGAAATTATAAAAAGATATAAAAAAATGAAAAATCAAGGAATAGATTTAAAAGAAATTGATAATTTTATTCAAAATTATAACATTATTAAAAAAGCAAAGGGAATTAATAAAACTGCACTTAAAACAATAACTTACGACGATAAAAGAATCGTCAATTACAAATATACAGATACTTTACCATGGGGATTTCCTTAAAACTAAAATTTACCTTATTAAAAAAACAATATTCATCTTTTTTAATTTTTTTAATTTATCTATTATCTGTTTCGAATAAAGCACCTAGAACAAAAAGTAAAGAATAATATCAAAAGGTAACTATATTCTAAAAAATTAAATATATCAAAAAATATTATAATAAATAGGATATACAAAAAAATTACTATTTTTTTCATATTTTTAGAATAAATCGAAAAAAAAAATGACTACACCAAGAACCGAACTTTTTGATTCACCATCATCGTCGTCGTCGTCGTCATCGTTGACAGCAGCAGCAGCAACAACAACAACAACAGCAGTACCATCATCATCATCTCCACCAACGTCACAATTGGTTGATTCTAGTTGGGATGAAGATGGAACATTTGAAACTTATAATCCTATCCGTTACATATCCAACCATTTGGTACTGCGACAAAGTCCGATAGGTACTTCAAAAAGTGTAAAAAGAGAATTTCGTAGATTAGAACTAATAAAACATCAAACCGAAACCCCAAAATCAACATCATTATCATCAACAACAACGACAACAAAACCAAATATCCAGGCAGATATTAAATTAATAAATTTGTTGAATACCAATATTTACTTCATATAATAACTAAATTTACATTTTTTTCAGATTAAATTAAGAAAAAAACACACCCAGAGGCTCTAGCTCCTAGACAATTTACCTCTAAAGCGGCTGGATACGATCTTTTCAGCGTAGAAGACCCACCATTGAACCATCATCAAGGACAAAAATTGACACAGGCATACAAATTGAAATACCACAAGGATTCTACGCTGAAATCCATTCAAGATCGGGCCTAAGTTACAAATATGGAATCGAAGTCGGAGCGGGCATCATTGATCAAGAATGTATTTAAAGTTTTGTTTAATCATTCAAATATCGCATTTACAATTTGTAAATCAGACAAAATTGCACAAATCATCATCAAAAAAAATCTATTAATTGCACTTTTGTATCGACTAACAGTATTCTTTTTGAGACATTAAGGGGAAATAAAGGTTTCGGATCATCTGATAATATTAAGTAAAATATTAAAATTAGTTATGTTTTTTTATTTAAAAAATCTATACTCATAACACACTATAACTACAAATTTTTAAAAATCCAAATCGAATTTATATTAAAAAAAGTTCAACTTACAAATCCAGTGACATACCTACTTCAAGATGCAGAAAAACAAGACATCAAGGGAGGATTCTATGAACTTCAATTGCAAAAAGTTAAATATCCAGACATTTATTTAGTGGAAAAAGTGTTAAAACGTAAAAACAATAAAGTATTTGTAAAATAAATAAAAATAATGTAGTGACTTAATAAAATAATTTTTTGCATGTACGTTTTATTTATTATGTATTATTTACATGTTTTCTACAAATAATTTATTTATCTTCAAACAGAAAAACAGTATTTATAATTATATAACAACTTGGTGTTTGATAATGCACAATGCCAAGTAGTGCCATATGGATCCTTGTGAAAGTGACATTCAGGAACTTTCTTAAATTTGCTTAGCTTCGGTTCACTCTCCAGAGGTATTTTAAAAAATTTTTCACCCACATAAATTTTCTTAGAAAATTCACCTTTTCATCTCCTTTGACGTATATTTTTGGGGCATCATATCTTTTCATCACATGTTCTAAGACATTTGCTATTTCGTTCAAGTCTACTAAACCAGACTCCCATATTAGACCATGATATGAGTTTTCGAGATAAGATATCTTTTTTAAATCCTGGCCTTTTAACATGCTTTTCTTATATGGTGGTTTGAAAAGAAAATTTGAACAACGTGTTCTATCATACACAGCTAGTTCTTTTAGAATAAATCCACAGGCACAATTAGATCCTTGGATATCAAGACATAAAATTGAATTTTCTCCTGCCATAGTTCGAGTTACAAGACCCACTAAGTAAAACTAACAACACATAAAATAAACCGTAGTAGTTTTTTAAACATTTTAATTTCAATATTTTTGCACTGTTCTATTTTGACATTAAAATCATAGACCTAATACTATTTACACCAAATACATAATTCGCTAAACAAGGATCACAAAATTTTAATACCTTTACTCTATGTTTTAAGTGTTTATTAATATTTCTTTCAACTAAACAATTACATATTTGACATAAAATTTGAATTCTTTCAAAATCCATTTTGTGTACGTACAGGGTCTTATTATAATAAATATATAATTTGACACGTACTGTAAACAGTAGAATTAACACTAAAAATGTCTCCTAACTCTGTCTGACCAGTGCTGTAAACAGTAGAATGTGCACTAAAAATGTCTTTTAGTTCTACAGCCTTATATTCAAGATAAATGTTTTTATTTCGAAAATATCTCGCACACCTGTATAAAATGTTGCAGAACATTTCATAATAATACATCAGCTTTTGCACGTAAATAAGACCATTGAAAAGTGTTGCGCAATATTTGACAATGCTTAAAACGCAGTAGATTAATTAAATAAAGAGTTACATTAACTGATAAACCTTAAATATTTGTAATATTTTGGTACACAGTATGAATCCTTGTCTAAATAATAGTCATAGTTTAGTCAATAAATACTTAATTAGATTTAATATTCATGCGTCATTACTGTATAGTATAATCCAAGTCCCCATGTTAATTAAGAATTATTCATTTATAGAAGGCTTACATATATATTAATTATGTGTTCTATACATATTTTTTAATCATGTGGTATAGGTTATTATTGTAAACAAATATTATTTATTAAAACATTATTATTGCTCATCTCAATACTACACAAAGATCTCCTTATCTACATCCTCGACCTTTTCTTATCTGCGAACCTGACCTCTAGTCTTACGTCGTCGAACACATTCATGAAAACAAGCTATTCTCGGTATTTTTCGAAAAACAAATATTTTACGTATTTATTCAAACATTGCTAATCTCAATACTACACAAACATCTCCTTATCCACATCCTCGACCTTTTCTTATCTGCGAACCTGACCTCTAGTCTTACGTCAAACATATTAATTTTAATTAACAGAAAAACAATTCCCGGTACTACACAAACATCTCCTTATCTACTTCCTCGACCTTTTCTTATCTGCGAACCTGACCTCTAGTCTTACGTCGAACAGAAAAACAATTCTCGGTTATACAGAAGTCGGCGAGGCGAGGCTCGGCTCTTGTAATGACGCGAGGCTCGGCGAAGCTCGCTTCTTGGAATTTTTTTTGAAAAATAACACCTACCTGTGCAAACCAGGTGTCACGCTTATGACAGGTGCACAAAAGGTGACAGGTAAACACTTCTTGCAGGCAGGTGAGCCGAAGAGCTCCTGGGACCG
Source organism: Kuschelorhynchus macadamiae (assembly GCA_030620095.1). Classification (NCBI taxonomy): domain Eukaryota; kingdom Metazoa; phylum Arthropoda; class Insecta; order Coleoptera; family Curculionidae; genus Kuschelorhynchus; species Kuschelorhynchus macadamiae. The sequence continues at coordinate 79,578 of JAUTXW010000820.1, forward strand.
ATCGGTGGTCAAGATGCCATCGAGGTGTCGCAGGACCGCCCCTGCTATACTACTTACATTTAGCTACATTAGGTTCAAAGAGGAAATTAAGAGCATTTTTGATCACAACATAACACTTTGTGGATAGATAAAACTACTTTTACGGCTAGTAAGAGGGCAAATCATCTGAAATTTGATATCATGCAGAATTCATTATTTAAATGTTTTATGCTGTATTTTGAAAACTACACTTTTAAACCAGTTCATCTTTGTTTACGTTTTTTTTTTTGTGTTAAGAGACACATCCAAAAAATGTTTATTTAATATATACTTAAAATTCTTAAAAACACGTCAACTTTACATCAAGCTTAGAAGCTTTAAAGATGTGGTTTTTATTTTACTTGCTGAGGTAACTGAAAAATACTTTTAAAGTATTAATTTTTTTGAATTTTCAAAAAACCAAAAAGTTACAAAACTTTAATTTCGGAATTTCTTGCGTAAATTCGGTATACATTTTGTTTTTACTTTATTATTAAGTTAGTATGAAAAAAGACTTAGACGGAATAGTGACCTAACTTGTGGACATTTCTTTAAACAAGTCGCAGAGAAATGAGTTATATGCTAAAATACGAAAAAGTGTTATAAAAAAAAGGTGTTTATTATATAGTTTTACATATGTCTGTCGAATTTTGGTCAGCAATTCTAATTTTCAATTTTTGTAACTTTACCCAAGGCACTTAAATATTTTAAAAATAGTTTTAAATTTCGATTAGGCTCCTAAATTACTCAATTATGATATTTTTGTATTAACATATCTATTTACTATTGAAAATGCTTAATATAACTAATATACACCTAAAATTTACAAAAACACGACAACTTTGCATTAAGCTTAACATAAATGACAGTGTTTATGCAGATATAGGTATAAGAAATTAATATTATGATGAAGTTACTAACAGAACACATTTTTTTTAAGTTAGAAAATTATTTTTTTACAATTTTCAAAAAACAGGGAAATGTAAAAAAAACTGGGTTAATTAGCATCGGAAGGCAATAGAATATGAAACTAATCTACAAAGGGGGATTTTTAAACAAATATATGTTTACGAGGCGGCTTGGGGGAAAATAAACACTCAGTCACGTTTTATTGTGTTATGTATCTTCTTGTGTATTTAATCTACAAATTGAACGATGGTTTTATCAACTAACTTATCGCTAATGGGACAGATCCACCTAACATTTCGAGTCTATATTAAACCAGATATTTGTTTTTAACAAAACTTACCTGTTAGGTGGATCTGTCCCATTAGCGATAAGTTAGTTGATAAAACCATCATTCAATCCATAGATTAAATACACAGGAAGATACATAGCAACACAATAAAACGTGACTGAGTGATTATTTTCCCCCAAGCCGCCTCGTAAACATATGTTTGTTTAAAAAATCCCCCTTTGTAGATTAGTTTCATATTCTATTGCCTTCCGATGCTAATTAAACCAGTTTGAAATGCATGGTGTCAATTAATTGAAAAGCATGGTGGCAATGTCACTGATGTCTGTCATATTGATTCCGTAGATCGGTTAGCGTTGTTCTCAAGTTTTTTTGCGTTTTTTTCTAGTGTTTGTAGTTTTGGTGAACAATTAAATGGGTCCGTTAAACTATTCTGACAGACGATTTTTGTATATTTTATTTTTTTACCAGAAAGTACCGATTTGTAATATTACATTCAAACGAAAAATTTAGCAACGTTGTCAGATTTTAGATTTACCAATTTGTTAGAGGAAATAAAATGACCAATTGAAAATTATTTAAACAACAGAATTGTAATTATTTATTGTTATTATTATAGTTTTAATGAAGGTTTTATTGACGAACCTGGGCTAACCTAACGTTAGCGGGACAGATCCACCTAACAATATAGTTTTTGTTACAGAAACATCCCTCTTTCAATATAGAATAGGAATTCGGTTGGCGCGCTGCCGCGCGCCTTCTTTACAAAAATCCTAACTAATCCTAGCATAACCTAATCCGCATTTTTATTAATTATAAGTTTTGTTATAAAAAAAATTAGTTTTACGTGTATCATAACTTATAGGTATTTCTTTAATTATGAATATGGCAACGTCGCACATCGAATTAAAAACAAGCATGGCGATGGGAACAGTCGGAAAAATGTTTGAAATCAAAATTACCTTTGATTTGTATAATAATTACATCTTAAAGTAAATTTTTAGTGCTGATGAAAGTTTTCCACACATTTTCTCAATTTGAACTGCTAGAATGGTAGATATAAACAAAAAGAAACAAAAATAAACGAGATTTAAGAGTGTCAACATAGTTTACCGAAACCCAATTAAAGTTTATTTATAGCCTAATAATGACTAAACAGTGCATTGTTTATGGTCAGGTCCGGAAAACTGGAGCTTGTTTATCTTTTTACAGGTAAGTTCCATTGTCGGAACATTGCGTTAAATTGGGAAACTTTAAAAATAAAGTAAGATTTTAATTCTTATGTTTTCAATTATACGATATTTCAATCATGTAAGAACTTTATTACGAGTATGCTGCCGTATCTGTAAATAAGATTTTTAAATCCCATCAATTTTAGATTTTCTGGAGACATGGAAAGAAAACAGGAATGGTAAAGAGCTTTGAATATAGACAGCATTAAAAGATGGAGTTTTGTATGTTCGAGACATTTTCAACCCAATGATTTCTGTTATAAAGAAATCAGGTCGGAAAGTATTAAAAGTTAATACAGTTCCTATTTTGGGCCAGGAATTTGCTGCAGATAAGATCCAGGTTAGTTGTTATAACAGGGTATGCGCTCCTTAAAATCAAATTGACCATTGTAGTTTGTATGATTTACCTATATGATACTAAAGTGTACCCGAACATCTCTAAAATTTAATGTGTTTCATTTCTTTTGAAGGTTGTTGTACTAAATCTTGTCCCAAGCTTTTTATAAGACCGTCTACTAGTAAGGATAGGATTTTATAGAGCACAATGCTGCTATTCCCAAAAAACTAATTGTAAGTAGGTAAGTACCTTATTGGTTTTTTTGATGTAGTATAGTAATTAGTTTTCTACTTTTATTTTTCATTGAATAACTATTTTCTTTTTGTAATATTTTGTCTTTTTTATCAAAAAAAAAATTAAAAAAAAAACATTACTGTAATTAGTTTCTAGTAAAAAAGTCGTATGCAACCTTGCTAGAATATGTATATACTAGAATACTATAGAAGTAAACTATCTTCATTTTTAGAGTCATGTCGACAAGATATAAGGAAAAGTTGTTTAAGAGATGGTATTCACTAATATACATTTTACACTAACAGAAAAAAATGGAACAGATTACACCTGCCAGATGTGAATCTTCTCGATACAAAGCGGGATCAACTTTTATCGTTTTTCCAGTTGGCGTGCCCACCAATCGTCAATACAATCCTTACTACGGCGCGGCGGCGGCTGTTCCTCCGCAGTCACGTCTAGTGTAATTTGTAAAAATGGTTGATTTCTTTTAAGTTTCAATTTTTTTTATTGTTTGTATAATTTTTTTAAATACCCTAATTTTTGGAAGTTTTGAAACATACAGATCTTTAACTTTTGGTTATTAAAAATGTCGTTAAAGGTGAAAAATTTATATTTGACAATAACTTTTTATTTTAAACAGCTTTTGCAAAAACAAAGGCACTTTATTCCAGCGAATGTTTAATACTTTTTTTAGGCACTGTCTAAAATTTGTACAAAATAACAATATTTTCAAGGGTTTTAAAACAAGCTGTTGTTTTTATAAAGAATGTTTTTTTTTTGTTTTTGTTAATCAACCAATAAAAACAATTTTTGGCATTCCTATCTTAAGCTACTTAAATAAAGTTGTAGCTAAAAAATGGAACGCTTGATACTTTAGCTCCCTAATACAGCAAACTTGTCGATTTTCATTTTGGAAATATTAGGCATTTTTAAACCCGTTGACGTTCTATATTTATGAAAAAAAAGTTTTTTTATTTTAAATTTTATTTAAATAACTTAAGTTTGCTTGCTAAAAATTGCAAATTCGATACGTGCATTTATCATTCAGAGAGCAGACCGATGACAACTTTATGATAAACATAATAGGAAAACAAATTTTTCGGAAATTCACAATTTACATGTTATTTCCTATGTTTCTAACAGTGATAAACTACTGAGCATAAAGTTATAAAAAAACATTAAACATTAAAATGGTTCTATAAGAGCAAGGCATCATTCAGAGAGCTTTAAATAGAACAATGACAACTTTGTAATAAACATCATACGAAAATAAATTTTTAGGTAATTTAAAATTTACGTATGATTTCCAACAGTGATTAACCACCCAGCATAACAAAGATATACTATTAAAATGGTTCTATGAGAGCCTATAGTTTAAAGCACTTACATTTTATACCTTCTTAGGCCAGCAGGTATTATATCGAAGATGTTCTCACCTCTTCACTAATTTATATAGAGAGTCACTTTGTACTTAAACATATTTCATTTTTTTAGGTCCAAAGATAGTTCAACTACAACTCTTACAGAAATATCCTTCGAACATCTGAATCTACACGGACCGCTTATCCTGGTTCCATATACATCTATTACTCTTAGAAGATTTATCAAGTTGGATGATTTTTTTTTAAGAAGTATTTAGAGCTTTGCCAGGGTCATCCCACAGCGAGCATATTAAATAAATATGGAATGGCCTGATGGTGTCATTTTAAATATTTTTCTTATAGCACCAAAAAAACCAAAAAAGTAATTTGGGTATGCCTGGAGGTGCATTCCCGTCTTAATGGGGCATTTTTTTTCGTCAGGCTATTTCGATAGGAAATTGATAATTTTAATGAATGTTAATAATATTAATCGACTTTATTCTAGAAAGAAAGTTCAATTCTGTCAGTTATTTTCATTTTTGATAATTTGTATTAATGATTTTCATAAATATAATACAGGTTTGTATAGTTACCATGATTTTAGTAAAATTATAATTGTAATAGAACTTGGTACTTGTTTCGTTTAATAGGGACCTTCGACATTTTAACCAGGATTTTGAAAACTTTGAGCCTGACCTTTAAAAGAACACCTCAAATAAACATTTTTAAACTCACTTGTTAGGAGAAGGTACACAGAACACACTTATGAATTTCTGTGCGATATCTCGTATCTTCATTTATACTTTTTCAGTAACATAATAGCCATGTTACTAATTAGTGATATACAGGGCATTAAAAATAAAATATTTCTTTATGCCTAAAAATCTGATTTACTCACACGTAAAAATAAAATAGATAACATAAGGAATTTCTATAACAATTAGAATAAGATCGGACTAAGTAACAGCGATTTTACATTAATAACATAACGTTATTAACGTAAAATCGAAAAATTTGAAAAACAGGCTTATATGTACAAATACGATCATGTTATTTTTTATATATTAAAATAATTATGTAGGATATATACTATTGTATTATTAGTATTATTGCTTGATTTTGTCTGTAAAGTATACAAGATTCTCCGGTATTTATGTAAACACAGAAAAAAGATTTCTTCTAGGAAGAGAAGGATTTTTTTTGAAAATCTAGTTTTAACAAACATTATTCTTAAAATATAATTCTTACAGAAAAATCTATTCTAAAAGAAACACACAGTTTCTTTTGAAGCAAAAACTGTGTCGTTCTCATTATACAAGAAAACTTTTATCTTTTATGGAAACTAAAAAAGAAAAACACCACTCTTAAGAAAATAAAATTAGTTTTTGTTTAAGAAAACGTTTTTTTTTCTTACGTTTTACCTAGTTTGATCTTGTAGTCCCATGTTTTTCTCTCTCTGATATACTGTCTAAAAAGGTATTATCTGTTTTACTTCATGCTTTGAAACTTATAGACTTGTTACTCTTTTGGTAGATGTAGCATAAGAGGTAACTTGACTGTGAAAGTGGGGTAAACTATCCATAAATAGATGTTGGTCTGTTCACACATTTAAACAGATAATTTCGTCTTGTACACCTAGTAGAACATGTTGTATTTAATATATGTAATTTTTAAATAAAAGGAACTTCTTTCAAATGACAAAAAACAGTGTGTTATTTATTACCTTTGTTCCTGTCCCATTTACGAATTTATTTGTAGTTTCCAAAAACCCATTACTTTTTTTTGCAAAAAAGACAGCACTTTACACCTATCAATTTTCTCGTGCCCGAATTAATTAAAAATAATGTACAAATATTCTAAAGTATATAGTTTTTTCTTATTCTTGTATCTCTGTATCAAATTTAAGGTTTCTAAAAGTTGCATTAGTTTTTATACACTTTTTAAATAGTAAATACGAATAAATTAAATTTATATATTTGTTTATTTATTAAAAGGAAACTGTCTCGCTTTTAGTTCTGGTTTTAAAATTTTAAGAGAGAACACTCTAGAAGAATGTAGATCACATTTGCATATAAAACCTTTCTACTTAAATTGTTACATTGTAACGTTAAAAAATAAAAAGTAAAATATGAACTTCCAAAATGTGCCAAGAATATCATGTAGAGTACGTATTTTATCATGAGTTTAGATCAAGTTTTCAATACCCTTACATTTTGCCATCAAAATATGTGAAATCTAAAGTCATTTTTAAGTGTAAAGGAATGTATCTAAGTCTTCTTGTAAAACATGCCCCCCAAATGGATTCCGATAAATTGAAGTTTTCAAATGAAGACCTTATATGTTTAAGCGATATAATTGTACTATTTACCTATAATTACATCGAAAAACCTAATGAAAAAATCTTTCACTCGAGATATTTACATATTTTTATCCAATCAGACTATTATAATTTCACTACGTCTATGGTTCATGTTTGTAAATAGCAATTTGTAAATTAGGCACTCAAACGATCTGTCACTGACATGTCATTTTTGGGTTGTCGTAGGACAAACAAACTGATTTAGCCAATAAGGCTTAAATATTGTTTTGATAAATTAAACTTTTATATATAGAATAGAGACTATTCAAACAAACAAACAAACAAAAGTATGCTTTATTGCCGCAGAAAAATTTTACAATTTTATGGACAAAGCAAAATATACCTAAAATAAGACATATCAAAACATTAATCGAAAATAATTTCGACAGGTCAGTGCTTTTTTTTAAAAATGTAAATTATCAATTTACCAAATCGTAAAACACACGTTAGAATATAACATAACATTGCAAACAGTAAATGAATCATGATAACCTTATAAAAGTAAACAAACACACATGTACGAGGTGAATAATTTCGATGACATTGAAATCAAAATTGCAACTATGCGACCTTAAACTCTATGTTATTATAGTTATACAAATAATTGTGATGTTAAACAGAAGGTATATTGAACTAGTGTAGAATGTAATATACAAAAAGAATTAAATTGTTTTTAATCCAATACCTAACAAAAATAATTAAGTTTTAAGTGAATGTTCGAGAGTTCTTTTCCCTATATAATGATTTACAAAATTCTATGCTACGAGTTAGGACATGACTCACAAAAGATTTAAGTAAACAAGCGAGTTTAGTGACAATTTAAAGAGACTTACTCACTGAAAAAAAAATCATTAACGCTGTAAAATGGTCTCTCAATGAGGTATGCTTTGGTGTTTTTTCGAAATTGTGCAAGCATAGGGATAGATTTTAAATGTACTGGCAGATTGTTGTAAAGTTTTATGGCGTTGTAAATAATTGATTTTTTTATTAATTCTGTGGAAGGAATGGGAAGATAAATATCATGCTTAGAGTTTCTGGTAGGGTATACATGTTGTGGCCTTTCTGGGAGGGTGTTTATATGTTTTCTCAGCAAACATACCGTTTCCAAAATAAATAATGCAGGAAGTGTTAATATTTCATGTTTTTTGAAATAGTATTGGCAGTGAGCTTTATTATTTAGACCAAACAAATAACGAATGGCTCTCTTTTGAAGCATAAAAATACTACGAAATTGCTCGGTGGTACAGCAGCCCCAAAAGGGAAGGCCATAGCGGAGGTGGGATTCAAATAAAGAGAAATAAGTAAGTCTGGCAGAAGGAACGTCTAGTTCTTTTGAAACTGATCGAATGGCGAAGCAGGCGGTAGAAAGTTTTTTAGTTAAGGTGTCAATATGATTAGGCCATTTTAGGTTGCTATTTATATTTAAACCCAGGAATTTAACCGACTCTACGTATTCAATATTGCTGTTATGTACCTGAAGTGGTTGTAAAGTTCCCTTATAAGATAACGCCACCGTTTTATCGACGTTAAAACAAAGCATATTGGAATCGGACCAAGCCTTAATTATAACCAAGTCTTTGGAGATACTAGAGTGTAAAGACGTTGTATCAAAATCACTCCATGTTATGCTTGTGTCATCAGCAAAAAGGGAGATTCTTCCATTAATTTTAAGGTTCGTGATATCATTAATGTATAACAAAAAAAGAATAGGTCCCAAGACTGAACCTTGAGGGACTCCACTTGTAATCAACTTACAATCAGAATCGGAACCATTAGCCCTTACAAGTTGTTGCCTTTTTCCAAGATAAGATTTGAACCAATTTAAAGAAGTACCACGAATTCCATAAAAATTTAGTTTGTTTATCAGAATTTCATGACTAACACAATCAAAGGAAAAAATTCGGACGCCAGAAAGAAAGCTTCGAAAATGCCAAATGTGATTTTGGCGAAACGTCAGTAAAACTGTTCTTTTCAGAACGACAGTAGTGAACGGATGTACACCCGGAATGAAAACACATATTTTATATATATATATATATATATATATATATATATATATATATATATATATATATATATATATATATATATATATATATATATATATATATATATATATATATATATATATATATATATATATATATATATATATATATATATATATATATATATATATATATATATATATATATATATATATATATATATATATATATATATATATATATATATATATATATATATATATATATATATATATATATATATATATATATATATATATATATATATATATATATATATATATATATATATATATATATATATATATATATATATATATATATATATATATATATATATATATATATATATATATATATATATATATATATATATATATATATATATATATATATATATATATATATATATATATATATATATATATATATATATATATATATATATATATATATATATATATATATATATATATATATATATATATATATATATATATATATATATATATATATATATATATATATATATATATATATATATATATATATATACATGTATATATATATATATATATATATATATATATATATATATATATATATATATATATATATATATATATATATATATACATATATATACATATATATATATATATATATATATATATATATATATATATATATATATATATATATATATATATATATATATATATATATATATATATATATATATATATATATATATATATATATATATATATATATATATATATATATATATATATATATATATATATATATATATATATATATATATATATATATATATATATATATATATATATATATATATATATATATATATATATATATATATATATATATATATATATATATATATATATATATATATATATATATATATATATATATATATATATATATATATATATATATATATATATATATATATATATATATATATATATATATATATCTATTGATAACTGTTCGGTCATCTAATATTTTCTTATCCCTTGTGTTTTAAGTGATATCAGTGATAATTGTTCATATATTGTGACTAATAGGATCAATTTAATTTCTAGACGTAACAATTATTTACTCTAAAAGTTGTGTACTTTTCCCAAAAAAAAATTGATATCGTTACCTTTAATCTTAATATTTCAAAAATGAATGGAAACAAGTTCTACAAGTAATGCAACAACAAGTGGAACAATAACAGAAGTAGAACCCTATAAACTTTCGGAAATATTTTCAATAGTGCCGGAATATAAAGGTAAGCAAATATTTTTGGGTAATTTTATTAATGCGTGTGATTGCGCATATGATATCGCAAACAGACAACAAAAAACATTTCTCGTTATTCATATCAAAAACAAACTCAGAGGTATTGCCTAACTGATAAGTTCAAGAAATCCGAATTCATACCTCGAAATCAAGCCACTTTTGAACCTACATTTTGGTGATACAAGAGATCTCACATCCCCTATCCAAGACCTTCAAGGACTTAAACAACTTACAAGTAAGTCCCCCTTGACATTCTTTAACCGATTGCAAGTTGTAAATTCCAATGCATGCTAGTATTCAAAAAAACCCAAATGTAATACCAAGAGAAGAAAAAGTAGCCCAAATTACCCTTATTGAAACAATGGCTTTAAACACTTCGTTAACTGGCCTAGACCCTCATTTAGGACAGCTTATTCGAGCTAGCAATCCTACGTCACTCTTAGAGGCCCAATTTAGAATTCGAAGGGAGCTTCAACTCTCTTATTTTGAAAACCAAAAAACAAATACACCAGCCCTACAAAAAGTGACACTTTTAAATAACAAACCATCAGCTTAACCAACTAAATGCTTCACTTGTGGCCGCATTGGTCACACCGCAAATCAATGTAGACAACAAATTTCGAAACGGCCCAATTTCTCACATCAATACTCCAACACACATTTTCAAAAACCTAACCCCTCATTTCAGAATACCACAAACGCATCAAATTCGTCGCTTAATTTTTCACAAAATAAACCATTTTATCAAAATCAAAATAGGCACGGTATCAACAATGTACTCAATCAAAACCAGTTTAGCCCTCGATCTGCAACATTTATGAAAAATCCACAATTCTACGAAAATCAACAAACAACGCATCATGTAAATACCGAACATGCATACGAAAGAGCGTATAATACTGATTTCCATGTTGAAAACCCTGATTTCAAAAATCCTTATTACCATGAGGAAAGCGATGTCTCTGATAATTCTGTCGCTTCCATGAATCCTAAAAATTACCAGGATTTTCTTACAGTCCCCACCATTTACCACCTCCCGGATACTACAACTCAAGATTTCACAGAGATTCAAACCCAGATACAAGCCCTGAAATTAGACAATATGGATCCCAACCTGAACTTCCAGACGTTTTTTTTCTCCGAAAATCTTTACTAAATAAATGACGCCTCGAATAAATTTAAACTGCTTATTGACACTGGAGCAAGAATTTCGATTTTTAAGGACAAAACTGTCCAAAATTTTCCTAAACAGTGTACTTAAAATGTGATTATTCAGGGAATCACCGACCGAAAATTGTCAATTAACGAGTTACCTCTTATCCCATTTAATTTCGGAGATCTACATAAGGTGTACATTTATAATCTTTATATCGAATTCGATAGTATCCTTGGTTTAGATTTTTCTTTAATTTTAAAACAATACCTTTACATAAAGTAAAACCGAAAAAATGCCAATTCGAATAATAACACAGAAAACAATAATAAACATAAAAGGTAGGACAGAAAAAATATTTAAATTAAAAAGAAAAATTCGGTTACCCAACGCAGTAGTTAAAGTAAATGAACGTGGCAAATTTCTTACATTAAACATTAATGCAGATGCAATGCCTAAAACTGACTAACTTTGTCCTTAAGATACCACTAATCGAGCCGGAAACCTATACCTTATACCGTCTATTCCCTATCCCTATTCTGGATAGTCGAACAGGTTTCCACCACATAATACACCAACAACAAAAAAGTATATTGCGCGGGATGACGATTCCTTACTGTACATATTACCACAAGAACTTAGAAGCTGCAAAGAAAGTCAAACCAACACCAAAATCTGTTCCGACGTCCTTCAATACCCTATAGATAGCGATGCTATATGTGAAACTCAGCTATTTAGGCAGTCCAGCCAGCTACCCAAAACATGCCCAACTTCGATCCTGTTGGCATCTGAATATAATGTTCAGAACCTTGAACGAAACTATTGGCTCATCACAGTCTCAGAACCTCTTCCAGTTACTGTCAAATGTGCATAAAGGAAACTTGTGACGAAAATAGTTAAAACCAATTCATTACTGAAACTGCAACCAGACTGTAATGCATTTATTGGAAGCACCCGAATCTATTCCAAATAATTTGTCGGGGAATACAAAAACCAAGGCATCAGCAGTTTTGTTTGTATAAATAGATTTAATGAAAACATAGGCAATTAATTGGAATCTGTATTTTAAGATGTTACTATCTTAGTTTGATTTTTAATCTTTTAATTGTAATTTTTAAATGAAAATAGATTATTTTAAAAAGTGAATAGTGGAGTTTTTGAGTTAACATAGGGTGTACCAAATTAAGTGCGCACTATTGCTAACTGGTTTATTACGTGATCTACAAAGTCGGTTAAATTAGCAAACTAGTAGTATTTTCAATTGTGATTAAAATAGCAAAAAGAGAAGAAGAATCGAACATCGCGTTTCTGAAAAAATTTAAGAAGTATTTTTTAAAATGGGATACACTGTATATTTTTTGCTGTTTCGATGCAAATCTTCTGCTGAACAAAAAAGTGTATACGCATTACTGGCCTAAAGTTAAAGATAACCTAGTTATTCTTAAATTTCGCTTTTAAATAAAGAAGTCTATGTATTTTTAAAATAAATTTTTTTTAACTTAGTATTTTATTTAAGTTAGAAATAAGAACAATTTAAATTTATAGCAAGTGGACAAATATTATATATATATATATATATACATATCTTCATTTTCTTCAATATATTTTTCAACATTTTTTAACACAGCCTTTGCTGCCTTCAAAAGTGTTATGCCATCAATAGATGTTACAATGCGCGTAATATTAAGTTGAAGTTGATCTAATGTCAAATATCTCTTTTTATATGCCTCTTCTTTGACATAACCCCAAAAGTAAAAGTCTAATGGAGTTATGTCAGAAGAAGTCTGTCAAGCAATGTTGTGACGTAAAACGTAAAATAAAATTTTATTTAAAAATTCATAAGGTAGGTGTATGTACCTATCACCGACCTAGGACTCCTCACCGACCATAACATATTTTCCACTTTAAAACAGCCATGTGGTGCTGATTTAAACATTCAAATTCAAAATTGTAATATTTGAACGAGTATGCGAAAACCCACCGAACAATACGTTAATTATGTCAGTATTTAGCCATCAATCGCGAAAGTACCCACGATTTCTTCACAAGTGCTCATAATTTGTGAACAAGTTTATTTAAGGTGAATCTGTAAATTATTGTAAGTATTAAACGATATTTATTAACTAGTAGGTTAAATATAACGTTTTAATTTATTTTTTATACTAAAATCTTATATTTTATTACAAATATTGTTAGAATTGATAAAAAAATGGATGGTTTTTGATAGGGGCAGTCATTATATACCATGTCTTTTTTACCGACCAGTCAGTCGGAATTAGAAGAGTGCACTATTATAGTTTTTTTTCTAATTTTTTTATTTATTGAAAGAATATTAAAGGGCAAGGACTATCTTTTCATATAAATATTAACTTTTAAAATGTATAGAGCTATTACCGACCACTTAAATATTTTTATATGCGATCATTAAGAGTGTATAAAAACTGTAAAATTTTTTGTTTAAACGTCGAATGTTATATTTTCATTCGATATAACTTTGCAGATATTAAGATTATTTTGGCGCCAATACTTATAATAAAAACGTTTTCTAACACCGATTATGCGATATTACCCTAATAAGATAAAAATATTTGCCCAGCCTAACTCAAAATTTTATTTAAATCGATAAAAAAAGGTCGGTAAATAGGACGTAAATTCTTACCGGTTTCCTATGACCGACTAACGATCAGTAAAACGTACGCCCATGTTTTCACTGTCTTTATTATCGACCCGTCGGTCGAAATTTATCACAAAACTTTTGGCAACGTAATGAGGGTTTTGGACTTGCGGATTATTCCAGTTTCAACCAAATAATATTGAAAATTCTAAATTAATTCTTCCAGCAGCCACAAACAGTATGCCAAAACAGAATTCATCTAATTGTGCATCAGATTCTTCAATTACTTTAACACAAATCGAACGAAGTTGTACCCAAGGAAACTTTTAAAGAATTTCAAAACAGCGGATCGATTTCTAGTGGTCCAATAGAGGACAAGAGTTTGTTCTATTTTTAGGAAATAGTAAACGAAAAGGGCACATCAGCTGCTGTTCCAAATGGTGATCTTATTACTGCGCACGACACTATTCTAACCAATAATTTACCACTTCTGGATGTCAATTCCTTAGATCTAGGCTTGAATTATTGCGAAAATGTATGGATGGACATGGAAAACATAAAGTATCATCGATATCCTGATCTAAGGCATCTACACCACAAAATTATGGAAAATTTGAAATTCTGAAGTCCGAACCCGTTGGACAACCGGATGGTAAAGCATGGTTTCATAACCCCGCGGAATCAAGTAATATTTTATAGAAACATAATATTTTTAGTTTACTTACATAACATTTACTTTTTAGATCCAAGATCCCGTAAAAAAGTGATTGTTATGTCCATATGCCCCCTAATTGCCAACCAACCTTGCCAACAGAGATTATTCTCTGAATCCAGAAGAATTATCTGCTAAAAGCAATGCTGTTAGCCATCACTAATGTTCTCTTAATGGTAAGTAGATATAATTAGTGAGCGTTATGTCCCAAAATACATGAAATCAATTGTTTTTTTAATTTATTATCCTTTATTTTAAGATGCAAAATTCTTTAACAATACAATTCTTGATGCCTGTAAGTCTGCCACGGAGGGCAAAGGCGTTAAAGAGCCAACTAATGCGCTTGAATAAATATCTATATCTAACACTATAGAACAAACCAATTTAAAAACTCCAGAAGCTCTTGAACCTTCCAACACCATTAAAGATTTACCTCCAAGCCGATTTGACAACTTTAGTGATTTGGAAAACAATAACACCTACAGCTGCTACATGAGAAGAATATATAGAATACCAGAAAAAGATAGATGCGGAAAAAAAAGAAAGAAAAAGAAAAATCGGAGAGGCGAAAATAAGAAAAAATCGGAAACAAGAACAAACAAAGAAACAAACGAAAAAAAGTAAGAAAAGCTGACAATTCTAAACCAAATATGACAATAAATAATAATAGCACAAATAATACGACAAATGAGACTGATGGAGGGGTAAAACACGTCATTGTGATACATAAAGAATATTTTCCTATTTTGCTCCTTGAATCAAGTTCGAATGGTATAGTTTTAAAAACAATGGCAAGGATGAATTGGAAGAGACCATGAGAAGGATGATATACTTACAAACAGTTTAAATGAAATTGTACGCAAAATAAATCCACCAAAGTTAATGAAACACACAGGCATTTATTGTGTACCTAAAAGTGAAGAACTTAGAAGGGGTTAGGAAAGTGGTTTGTTCATAAAGAAACATAGTTATAAGCGTATATGTTTTTTTTTTAATTTAGATTCGACTTAGAAACGTTAAATCCTTTTTTAGTTATATTTTTTTTCTCTTTTCTTTAAATAAAAAGTAAATGATGTTTACAAAGAGATTTATTATAATATCTTGTATCTAACACAAACTAGAAAAACTAAATAAAAACAACTAAAAAATCCTGGTAAGTATCAGTCATATTCTGTATAAAAAACGGCAGTCGGTAATAGAAAATAAAATGGTCGATAATAAGAACATCCCAAAGGAATAGCCGGTAAAGTGTACATATCACAAGTTTCAGATGAAAAAAATATTTTTTTTTCAATAAAAAGATTATTTTTTCCTTTATATCTTACTCTCTATTTTTTACATTTCAAACTTCAAACTAAAAACATTAGAAGATTGAGTTTTTACTTACAAACCTTAATATTAACCTTTTTCTGAGGAAAAAGCTTAGGTTAGGTTAACTTTAGGCTAGTAATGCATATAAACTTTTTTGTTTAACAGAAGATTTCCAATCCAAACACTTAAAAATATACAGAGTGTTTTATTAAAAAAAACTATTATCCAAATTTAATTAGAAACGCGATGTTCGATTGTTTTTCACTATATATATATATATATATATATATATATATATATATATATATATATATATATATATATATATATATATATAATATATATATATATATATATATATATATATATATATATATATATATATATATATATATATATATATATATATATATATATATATATATATATATATATATATATATATATATATATATATATATATATATATATATATATATATATATATATATATATATATATATATATATATATATATATATATATATATATATATATATATATATATATATATATTATACGTATATTCAAAAACAATCGAACATGGCTCTTCTGATTAATTTTGAATATTTTTTTTAATAGGACACCCTGTATATTTAAAAATTAAAAAATTTATATGCATTACTAGCCCAAAGGTAACCGACCACCTAAGCTTTTTCCTCAGATTAAGGTTTGTAAGTAAAAACTTAATTTTCTAAAATTTTTAGTTTTAAATTTAAAAGGTTTTTAAAAAATAGAGAGTAAGAAATAACGGAAAAATTGATCTTTTTATCGAAAAAAAATTTTTTTTTTAATCTGAAATTTCGAATATGTACACTTTACCGGCTATTCCTTTGTGATGTTCTTATTACCGACCATTTTGGCTTCTATTACCGACTGATATTTTTTATACAGAATATCACTGATACTTACCAGGATTTTTTAGTTGTTTTTATTTAGATTTTTTAGTTTATGTTAGATACAAGATATTATAATAAATCCCTTTGTAAAGATCATTTACTACTTATTTAAAGAAAAGAGAAAAAAATATAATAAAAAAGGATTTCACATTTCTAACTCGAATCTAAATTTAAAAAAAAAAAACATAAATGCTATAACTATGTTCCTTTATGAACAAACTACTTTCCTAACCCCTTCTAAGCTCTTCAGTTTCAGTACACAATTAATGTCTCGGCGTTTCATTAACTTTGATGGATTTATTTTGCGTACAATTTCACTTGAACTGTTTGTAAGTTTATCATCCTTCTCGGGGCCTCTTCCAATTCATTCTTGCCATTGTTTTTAAAACTATACCATTCGAACTTGATTCACGTTCAAACCAGGAAAATATTCTTCATATATCACAATGACATGTTTTACCTCGTCATCTGTCTTATTTGTCTTATTATTTGTGCCATTATTATTTATTGCCATATTTGGTTTAGAATTGTCAGCTTTTCTCCCTTTTTTTCGTTTGTTTCTTTGTCCTTTTTTTCGATTTTTTCTTATTTTCGCCTTTCTCTTTTTTTTCTTCTTCTTTCTTTTTTTTCGCCGCATCTATCTTTTTCTGGTATTCTATATAGTCTTCCGATGTAGCACCTATAGGTGTTATTTTTTTCGAAATCACCAAAGTTGTCAAATTAGCTTAGAAGTAAGTCTTGAATGGTGTTGGAAGGTACAAGAGCTTCTGGAGTTTTTAAATTAGTTTGTTCTATAGTGTTAGATATAGATATTTCTTCAAGCGCATTAATTGGTTCTTTAAGGCCTTTGCCCTCCGTGGCAGACTTACAGGCTTCAAGAATTTTACCGTTAATGAATTTTGCATCTTAAAATAAAGAATAATAAACTAAAAAAAAACAGTTGATTTCATATAATTTGGGACATCGACACATAACACTCACTAATTATAAGTACTCACCATTATGAGAACATTGGTGATGGCTAACAGTATTGCCTTTAACAGATAATTCTTTTAGATTCAGAGAATAATCTTTGTTGGCAAGGTTTGGAGAAACGGTAACTGGGGAATTAGGAGGAGTATGGACACAACTATCGCTTTTTTTACGGGATCTGATATGTAAAAAGTAAATGTTTTATAAGTAAACAAAAATATTATGTTTCTATAAAATATTACTTGATTCAGCGGGGTTATGAAACAATACTTTAACATCCGGTTGTCCACCGGGTTCGAATTTCAGAATTTCAATTTTTCCATGATTTTGTGGCGTACATGCCTTAGATCAGGATCTCGATGATCCTTTTCGTTTTCCATGTCCATCCATACATTTTCGCAATAATTCAGAAGTGGTAAATTATTGGTTAGAATAGTGTCGTGCGCAGTAATAACATCACCATTTGGAACAGTAGCTAATGTGCCTTTTTCGTTTACTATTTTCTGAAAATAGAATACACCTCTTGTCGTCTATTGGACCACTACAATATATATATAATATATATATATATATATATATATATATATATATATATATATATATATATATATATATATATATATATATATATATATATATATATATATATATATATATATATATATATATATATATATATATATATATATATATGTTATATCACTCGACTTAAAATTCACTTTTTAAAAAATATTTTTATTTACAAAATCAAAAATTAAACTAACAGTATAGAAGCTTAAAAACGAATCATTCATTTTATTTACAATTTACACTATTTATATGAAAGACGAATGCGGCGTCAGTGGGAACTTGCTTGCTGGGCAGATTCTGCTGACGAGGCGTCTCGGTACTCGCCGTCTCCTTGAGATAACCGACATCTGATATGGTGGGAACCAAGGGCATCGTACTTGAAGGTGACATTGCTCGTGAGAAAGGATATAACAACTCCCCCATTAAGATGAAAGTTGACGCGTGGTGACAACTTTCAGGTCCTCTGCTTATTGAGGTTGAGTTCAATCTCTTCACTTTCTTCAATCGGGTCGCCAAGGCGGATGCTCGGTCTCCTTCTGGAAATTATTCTTCTCCATTGAATAACGTTAGATCCTCTTTTAGGTGAAGAGGGTGGATTGTCATCGTTGCTAGTGGCTACTCCAATCTTGATGTTACGTGTTCGTCTTCGACATTTGCAAAAGATGTATAAGGCAACCAGTGCAATAATGAGTGTTATTGTAAGGATCGTGAACCAACTTATGTGTTTTTTCACGAACGGTTGATTTACCAATTGATCCAGCTGATCGGCATACTGATTTAGCTTGTGCTGGGCTATGTTCAGGTCCTCTACATCTATTTTGTTTAGCTTCAGAGGCTTCAAATCTGGTAAGTGAATATTCTCTGGCATATGCTTACAGCAGTCAAAAGGGATGTTGACTGGGTGGTAATTGTAGGTTACGTTGTCGTAAACATAAACTGATTTCTGGGCACGAACTCTTGTACTCCCGACGAAGGCACTATACTCGGGTTGAAGTTTCATCAAAGTATTTGTGTTGATGATCTGAGTCTCTATATCTCTGGATCCACATTTTATTGTGACGGGCAGAGGGTCTGCAACAGCTATCAACCATAAATTCTGGCTGATTTCTTGAATGTTATAGTCCTTGGCAAGAATGACTAAAACTTGGCATGTTCTGGGTAGATGATCAAGTCTCTTCAGAAGCTGAGCCTCGCAGACTGCATCAGTATCAATTGGGTATGATAGGATGTTGGAACAGATGAACATACGGTTGCCTAGTGGTTTGCAGGACTTCATATTGCGGATGGTTGTATAAAGTAAAGAATCATCATTTCGCGCAATTAGTTTATTAGTTATTGACAAAATGTGATGAAGGCCTGTTCGATTATCCAGAATCGGTATAGGATATAAGTGATAGAGAGTGTATTTTCAGGTTCGACTAAAGGTATTTCTAGTACAAAAATTATTCTAGTATCTAATTGATATGCCTTTAATTCTATTATGTCGAGATATTAAGCTACGCTTGAATAATATATCGGCAAGGGAAGATTATTCTTCTGTAATGACTGCGATATATGCTTTAATGAGCCTACTAAATCATATGGAGTGATGATTGAACTGCGCAAAATTTTTAAACGTGCAAATGTAACAGCGTTTATAGCATCGTTCAAAGTATTTTCGATAAATGAATAGCTTTCCGTTAGTGATTCGCACAAGTCTAGGATATCGAGTTGTGATTGATAAAATTTGAGATGATCGGAAATATCCATAATTGATTCGCGAATTTCTTTAATATCATTATTAAAGGTTTCCTCGTCAATTTGAAGTTTTTGAATAGTTTCGTTAAAGCTTTTGATAACAGAGGTAGTTACAGATATTTGGTTTTTCAAAAGATTTTCTATTTGGTATTCATCGTGGGTTAACTTTTCGATGCACTCGTTGAAATATTCACCATCGGAGGCGTCAAGATTCCAAGTTATTGATTTCCAAATTGTTCCAACCATTAAGAATACCACGTTTTTCTCTAAAAATGTACTTTTTAGTGTCGGCCATTATTTCAGTGTGCTTTTGGTTAACGGCGTTTGATATTTGTTTAAGGAGACTAACATGAGTTTGAACTTGCGGCTTAAAGGCTTTCATTCGCGGTACGTCTTCGTCTATAGTGTTTAATAAGCTTTCTAATATTTTGTCATTATTACTAATTGTTTCTTTGATTGGTCCGAGGTCTTTGTAAACAAGGAGGGTCCATTTATCATTTGAGATTTTTGTTTAGATTCAGGGTTTATCAGAATTGCTGAATTTTGTAAAATTTCGATTATTTCGAATGGACCGTTAAATTTATTTTGGCTCTTGTCCTTGATTTGTGATTCTTTAATCTTAACCTTATCTCCTACATTATATTCATAGAGGTGAGCAGAAACATTTTGGTCGAAGCGCTCTTTGGCTTTTTCTTTTTGTTGACATGTTCTGACTCGGGCTGTTTTATAAAGGTATTGCATGCGATTGTTTAGATCTTGCATATATTTGGAAATAAGACGTTTTTCATTATATAGGATTTCGGGTGGTCTAGATGAGGTGTGTCCAAAAATAAGTTCGTAAGGCGTAAAACCGTGCGTTTTGTTTTTGGTATTGTTATAACATATAGTTGCATAAGGAAGAACATTAAACGGGTGTTCGTCAGGGTTTTCAGTTTGATTAGCTCGTATCATTTCGCTAAGTGTCGCGTGAAATCTCTCAACAGAGCCGTTTGATTGAGGCTGTCCTACGCTAGAGAAAGTTAGTTTGATATCGTAAAGCTCACAGAGGTCATTCATTAAGGTGTTGTTGAATTCTCGGCCATAATCACAATGTATACGTAACGGAGTTCCGTAATGTTGAAAAAATACAAGAAGTGTATTAACGACAGATTTTGCTGTCTTATCCTCTATAGGGTAAGCTTGTGTAAATTTTGTTAGTTCGTCACGTCTGCTAGGGCGTAATTTCGAGTTGGGTATTCAAATATGTCTATGTTTATTCTTTCAAAAGGTGTTTTGGGCGTTTCTGTTACGACTAGGGGACTGCTTAGATTTTTACGACAGATTTTTACTTTTTGGCAAGTTTCGCAACTTTTAATAAAGTTTTCTACGGCTTTTATTATGCCTGGCCAATTGTATTTTTCTTTTATGCGTCTTAACGTCTCGTTAATTCCGCGATGTAAGTTGGTTTTTCCGCGATGGTAATGATCTAAGATCTGAGGTATTTCGTCTTCATTAGGGGTTGTTGTGATGTTTTGGCAAATACTTAATTTTATATTTTTGTCTGCAAAAATATACGAAAATATTTCAAGGATAGGAAGTTCGGGTGTGTTTTCAACGAAATAGGTACAAGAGATGTCAAGTTCGTCTTGACCGGTATAGAGAATGTAAAAGAGAAGTTGTGTGACAGTTTCTGGGTTAAACGGGAGAGGAATAATGAAATATTTACGATTTTTTGTTGATTTACTGGAGAAAATATTTATTTGTTTTGGATTAAATTCCATGTTTTCCTCGAAAATATCGTCAAGAATCTTATGATGTAGTTCTTCTAATTTATTTTGTAGAAAGAATGTTATAATATTTTTGTGTGACTTATCCAACAGCTGGTCGTTGGTTGTTTCGATTTTAGAATAATCGATCAGGGATCTGGTTTCGTAAAGACTTACGAATTTATTGTATTCTTCGGCTATTACATCGTCGTCATAGGTTTTAGGTTCTTCGATAGGTTCTTCGGAATTGTCTCATTTGATGCAAAAACAGATATTTTTGTTTGAAGCTTTGCGCATTCTTGGAAATGATTTACTTTTATTCGAGATAAAGCATCAGCGTTTTTATTAATTTTTCCCGGTTTATAAATAATTTCGTACTGATATTCTCCTAGTTTTAGCCGCCATCGTGCTAACCTACTACCTGGGTCTTTAATAGAAAGTAACCAAGTAAGGGGACGATGATCTGTGACTAGAATGAACTTTCTCCCAAATAAATATGGACGGAAATATTTCATGGCCCATACAATTGCAAGTAGTTCTCTCTCAATTGTCGAGTAATTGGTTTCGGCTTTACATAATGTTCTTGAGGCATAACCAATGGGTAAGTCTTTGCAAATGGGACCTTGGGAAAGTACAGCGCCTATCGCAAATGCGCTTGCATCCGTTGTTAGTAGGAAAGGCTCATCGAAATTTGGATAGATGAGAATTGGGTCAGAAGTCAGTAATTGTTTTAGTTCGTTGAAAGCTTGACGACAATCTGAGTCGAAATCAAATTTGATATCTTTTTTCAACAGTCTGGTAAGGGGTTTTGATATTTTCGCAAAGTTTGGAATAAACCTACGATAATAACCAGCTAAACCCAGAAAGGATTTTATGTCTTTTGAATTTTTTGGTTCTGGAAATTTCTGTATACAATCGATTTTAGTGGGATTAGGTTTAACTCCGTCCTGAGTGATTAGGTGACCAAGGTATGCTACCTCTTTTCTCAGGAACTCACATTTGTCAGGCTGTATTTTGAGGTTTGCTTTTCGAAGACGTTTAAAAACTTCGCGTAAGCGTGTGATGTGGTCATGGATTGTGGGTGAATACACAATGATGTCGTCCATATAGACGAGACAACGTTCATTGCGAATGCCTAGAAGGATGTTGTCCATTACTCTCTGGAAAGTGGACGGGGCGTTTTTAAGACCAAAGGGCATTCTTATAAATTCGTGGTGTCCGTTCTCGACAGAGAAAGCAGTTTTTGGAATATCTTTAGGGTCTATCTCGATCTGGTGAAATCCTGAAGCCAGATCCAGGGTTGTAAAATACTGGCACTTGCCTAGCTGATCCAAAAGATCGGAAATATTGGGAAGCGGGTACTTATCATCTACCGTGGATTCATTCAATTTACGATAATCTATGACTACTCTCCATTTTGGTTTGCCCGAGGAATCAAGTTTCTTGGGGACGACCCAAACTGGAGATGACCAAGGTGAAATAGAGGGTTTTATGATTCCTTGTTCTAACATTTTATTAACCTGAGTTTTTACCTCTTCTTTGTGAACATGGGGATACCTGTATGATTTGCTGGAAACAGGCTTTGCACCATTGGTGTCAATTTGGTGTTTAATTTCGTTGGTAAAGGTAAGATTGTCACCTTCGAGGTAAAATATGTCCTCAAAATCTACGCAAAGATTGGTAATTATTTCTTTTTCTTCTTCGTTAAGATGCTCTAAACGAAGTTGGGACTTAATGTTGGGAATGCGGTTAGGAGATAGTTGTTTATCAGATAAATTGTAATTGAGTAGCGAATGAGAAGAAAAAGGTTCGATTTCGATATCTGAAAAATTAATGGTTTTTGGGATGGCGGAACTTTTTCGATTTCTTGCCTAGAGAGGATAGCATCGGTGTTGACTAAATCACAACGTAATTTAAAATTGTTCGGTCCTACCTTCAATCTTAATTTCGTTAGAGTAGTTTACGTTAGTTGTTTTTTTATTTTTTTGTTCGAGGTTTTCTTCTGCCTTAAACAGTGGTAAAGTTTTAAAATTTGTAACAAGTTGTTTATTTTTTAAGTCGAGGGTGCATTCATAGTGTTCCAAAAAGTCGAGTCCTAGAATACCATCGAAATCAATATCTAAATCGTATATGTAAACTTTATGTGGGTTTCCGGCTTGAAAAGGAACTAGGGTTGATTCGGTGATAAGTTTTTGGTCTGTGATGCCTTGAATCGTAACGTTTTCGGGAAAACGTTGGGGAAATTGTTTTACTGTGTTTTCTTTAAATATCGTAATTCCTGCTCCGGAATCTATAAGTAGTTTAAAAGTGTTAGATGTGTCTTTTATGTAATATAGATTGTTCGGGTTAACAGCAAGAAGGGGATTTAAAGAAAGTGTTGTTCTGGGAAATTCAATGACGGGTTCATGTCGTCCAAATTCAGGGTTTGTATTTGATTTTGGATTTCCGTCACGGCATCGGTATTTGAAATCTGTCGAATGGGCGGATGGTTTTGATTCGAAGTGGGAAGAAAATCCTGATATTCATCGTAATTCGTTTTATCTTGTTGGTCAATATTTTCAACATTTTGATATTCGTAATCGGGGTTATCTTCATACATTCCTGCATATTGGTTACAATACACGTCATATTGGGGTTCAGAATAGTTATTGTTGGAATATTGGTAATTGTCGAAATTGACAACATGAGCACGATGCTGGGGATTATTTTGTATTACTGAAGGACGTTGGAAATTGTTAAAAGGTGTTTGACGTTGGAAATTGTTTTGGTTTGATTGGTTATGGGGTGTGTACTGCGGTCTTGGCTGACCGTTGTTTGGTCTATTCGACTGAAAGGAGGTGCTTAATTGAAAAGAATTTGATTGTTGATTGATATTAGGCCTTTGGAAATTGCCAAAATTCTGGGAAGTATAACCATTAGGACGTTGTTGCGATCTACATTCATTTGCTAAGTGACCATTGCGACCACAGCTATGACATTTAAGGGATTGTATATTAGGTCTTTTATTAGTTTGAATAATAGGTCTCGCAGGCGGATTGGGTCTAGAAGATTTTTGGGATTCGAAATATGATAGTTGGAGCTCGCGTATTATGCGAATTTGTGCTTCCAAAAGATTAGGTGGATTTCCTGCACATATTATATGGCCAATTCGGGGTTCCAGGCCAGTAAGTAGGCTATTTAGAGACATGGATTCGATTAATGTTATTTGGGCTGCCTTTTGACTGGGTGCGAGTATGGATTTTTGTATGTTGGCATGCATTTTGGCATTGAGGACTTGAAGTCTGTTAAGGAAAGTCAAAGGAGATTCGTTTGGTAGTTGTCTCATTCGTTGTAAGTCCTGAATAAGTGAAGATAGATCTCGTGTATCTCCGAAGTGAGAATTAAGTAATTGCTTTATCTCTAGAAAAGAAAGTGGATTTCGGGAGCTTATCAGCTGCGCTGCTCTCCCTCGCAACCTATTTTTTATGTGAATCACTAAAAGATCTTTTTGGTTACCCGTAGACATATCATATGCACATTCGCAGGCATTTAGGAAGGTTTGTAAAAATATTTGATCACTTTCGAATTCGGGGATAATAGAAAAAATCTCGGAAAGTTTATAAGGTTCGATTACTGCTACCGCTGCTCCTGCAGTTATTCTTTCATTTTCCGTCATATTTGCTCAATATATCAACACAATAAACACTAGCACAATATAATATAAAAAGGATATAAAACACAAATTATTTTACGAAATTTTATGTTGATAGACAGTACGTTAAGTAGTATGCCAACCAACGTAAAATAAACAGTTCTTATTAACTAGTTAGTGTAATTAAATTAAAACTGTGTAATATTTCTTGTTATAATAAAAATACAAATGTAATCGGGAGATGAGTTAGCAGAATAACTGGTCAAAATAATTCCAAAAAATATTTTAAAATTAATCAATTAACAGAATAACTGATTATGCACAAATTATACGTTGTTACACTTAGAAATACAGAAATCAATTAGCAGAATAATTGATTAGTTTATCGAAAAATCAATTAACAGAATAATTGATTATTTTACTAATTAATAAAATGTAAGATCGATTTTGAAAAGTCGAACAGGTATTTAATTAAATATTATTTTTAAAATAAACGTGATGATTCGTTACTTACAAACAGAGTAGAAACATTGCTCGTCATGTTCTTAGCAGTTAGTTCTACCAGGGGCTTCACTATGTGTTCCTTCCGTAGATGCGTGTTCTGCCAAGTTGATGACGTCACAATGCACAAAATGGGGCTTCTTTGTTCTTCTGGATAAAGGATTGGGATCCACCGTTGCCAGTTAGAGTTCTCTTGTTCTGCCAACGTTGCCAGATCCTACCGACTGCGCCAATTTGTTATATCACTCGACTTAAAATTCCCTTTTTAAAAAATATTTTTATTTACAAAATCAAAAATTAAACTAACAGTATAGAAGCTTAAAAACGAATCATTAATTTTATTTACAATTTACACTATTTATATGAAAGACGAATGCTGCGTCAGTCGGAACTTGCTTGCTGGTCAGATTCTGCTGACGAGGCGTCTCGGTATTCGCCGTCTCCTTGAGATAACCGACATCTGATATGGTGGGAACCAAGGGACTGTACTACGACGTCCTGGAAGGTGACATATATATATATATATATATATATATATATATATATATATATATATATATATGTGTCCATGTTAATGGCAATGATGGTTTCGTAGTAAGCGAAGAAGTGGAAACAAACGTTTAAGCGTACATCGAGTATGACCGTACAGCTTCCCTTCGTGAATTAGGCAAACAGTGCAATACGTCCCATGAAAGCGCCAGAAAAATTTTAAAGAAACACGGGTTTAAATCGTTTAAGTATCAAATTCACCACCACCTATTTGAAAATGACTTCCAAAGACGACTTATTTATTGCAATTGGTTTTTAGATAATTATAGAATAAGTCCTGTGTTTCATCATAAGATTATTTTTTCGGACGAATCAAGGTTTACTAATCTAGGGATGTTTAATAGAAATAATTTTCATTATTGGGCAAAGGAAAATCAAAGATTAGTAAGAGAAGGTGCCTTCCAGGAACGTTTTGGAGTTAATGTTTGGTTAGGCGTTGTAGGACTAAGCGTTATTGGTCCAATATTATTCCATCAGCCTTTAACTGGCGAGATGTATTTGGACTTTCTCGAAAATGAAATTGAACATTTTATAAATAATTTACAGCAAAATGATGATTTAGTTTACCAACAAGATGGCGCCCCTGCTCATAATTCAAGAATTGTTGCAAATTACTTGAATGAACGATTTGGTGAGAACTGGTTGAAAACCAATTGACCAATTCGATGGCCAGCGAGGTCGCCTGACCTAACCCCGCTTGATTTTTCTATATGGGGTCATCTGAAAGAAAAAGTGTATGCAACTCCTGTAATATCGTTGGAAATGTTAGAAAATAGAATAAGACGAGCGGTTGAGAGTATCTCAGAACAGCATTTACGAAACCTGCTCGCGGAAAATGTTGAGAGAGTTACACGATGCCAAGAACAAGGCGGACAGCGCATAGAACATTTAATTGAGTGACTTTTGTATTAATTGTGAAAGTTTGATTTTAAATTAGCATTAAACCCAATAAAAACCCCCATATTTGTTTATTATTTCTACCTATAATTCAAAAATATCTTCGGTGTTAGAAAATGGCCGCCATATTGAATTTTGAACAAAAGCTTCCTGGTCCTCCATTTCGAAAAAAAATCAACTTGTGATATGTCAATGTAAAGGGAATTCTAAGTTCTATCAAACTGTGTGAAAAAATATACAGGGTTCTTTTTAAACTTCTTGACTTAGGTCTAGGTATTTCCGGAAAAACCGAAAGCCTACCGGTAAAATAAAATTAATACTACTTGTGAATTTTTCTCGATTTCCTAAAATAAGACAGCAAAAATCATAAAATGTCAAAATAACACAAAATTGCTTATCAATAAAAAATATTCCGAAATTTACTGATTAATAATATGTGTGTGTGGGTGTGTTTCATGTTATGTATTACGAAAAATGTATATCGGCAGAGTTTCGTCAATTTTTTCTAAAGCAAACAGCAAAAATACGGTTTGTTATGCGGTTTTGTTTTTGTTTTTTGTTTTTCTCAGTGTAAAAATGTAACGAAAGTTATCAGAAATGTCGATACAAAACAGTACTTTTGACCTTTCTGGTTAAATCTAATGAAAATTATAATGGCATCCCTATGCAATTGTTTCCAAGACCTACTTATCTTAGTTAAGTCATCTTTCATGTTACTGCACCGTATCTACTGGTAAAATAAAATTAATACTACTTGTGATTTTTTCTCGCTTTCCTAAAATAAGACAACAGTCACAAAATGTCAAAATAATACAAAATTACTTATCAATAAACAATAAAAAATATTCCAGGATTTTCTGATTAATAATATGTGTGTGTTTGTTTCATGTTATGTATTAGGAAAAATGTGTATCGGCAAGGTTTTGTCAATTTTTTCTGAAACAAAAAGCAAAAATACGGCTTGTTATGCGGTTTCGTGTAGCTAATAAGATATACTTTAATACTAATTTTAATAAATACAACTTTCTATTTAAAATCTTTGAGAAAATTTAAGAAAAAGTTTACATTTTAAAGAAAAAATTAAACTTATCCCATTTTGTAATAAATTAAAAATTTGATTTTAAATTTGATTAAAATCCATTGAAAACCCCATTTTGTTTAATATTTTAATAATTTGTTAAACAAAATTTCATCGGTATCGGGAAACGACCGCCATATTGAATTTTGAAAAAGCGCTTCCTGGTCCGCCATTTTGAAAAAAAATATAACGTGTGATATGTCATTGAAAAGGTAATTCTAAGCTCTATCAAACTATGTAAAATAATATACAGGGTTCCATTTAAAATTCTGAACTCTGATATCGGAAAAACTGGCAGTAATATTCAATTGTTTTTTCATGAAAAATATGTGTCTTAATACCATATTTCGTTAACCCAAATAAAAAATTCCTAACCTAAAAAGCAATTGAATGGCATCGTGTAAAACGATATCGTTGACACCCGGTATATATATATATATATATATATATATATATATATATATATATATATATATATATATATATATATGTTATATCCTTTCTCACGAGCAATGTCACCTTCCAGTACGATGCCCTTGGTTTGGCGGAGACGGCGAAACTAGGAGAATATCAGTACGAAATTATTTATAAACCGGGAAAAATTAATAAAAACGCTGATGCTTTATCTCGAATAAAAGTAAATCATTTCCAAGAATGCGCAAAGCTTCAAACAAAAATATCTGTTTTTGCATCAAATGATACAATTCCGAAGAACCTATCAAAGAACCTAAAACCTATGACGACGATGTAATAGCCGAAGAATACAATAAATTCGTAAGTCTTTACGAAACCAGATCCCTGATCGATTATTCTAAAATCGAAACAACCAACGACCAGCTGTTTGATTCTTTCGACAAAATAAATTAGAAGAACTACATCATAAGATTCTTGACGATATTTTCGAGGAAAACTTGGAATTTAATCCAAAACAAATAAATATTTTCTCCAGTAAATCAACAAAAAATCGTAAATATTTCATTATTCCTCTCCCGTTTAACCCAGAAACTGTCACACAACTTCTCTTTTACATTCTCTATACCGGTCAAGACGAACTTGACATCTCTTGTACCTATTTCGTTGAAAACACACCCGAACTTCCTATCCTTGAAATATTTTCGTATATTTTTGCAGACAAAAATATAAAATTAAGTATTTGCCAAAACATCACAACAACCCCTAATGAAGACGAAATACCTCAGATCTTAGATCATTACCATCGCGGAAAAACCAACTTACATCGCGGAATTAACGAGACGTTAAGACGCATAAAAGAAAAATACAATTGGCCAGGCATAATAAAAGCCGTAGAAAACTTTATTAAAAGTTGCGAAACTTGCCAAAAAGTAAAAATCTGTCGTAAAAATCTAAGCAGTCCCCTAGTCGTAACAGAAACGCCCAAAACACCTTTTGAAAGAATAAACATAGACATATTTGAATACCCAACTCGAAATTACGCCCTAACAGTACGTGACGAACTAACAAAATTTACACAAGCTTACCCTATAGAGGATAAGACAGCAAAATCTGTCGTTAATACACTTCTTGTATTTTTTCAACATTACGGAACTCCGTTACGTATACATTGTGATTATGGCCGAGAATTCAAAAACACCTTAATGAATGACCTCTGTGAGCTTTACGATATCAAACTAACTTTCTCTAGCGTAGGACAGCCTCAATCAAACGGCTCTGTTGAGAGATTTCACGCGACACTTAGCGAAATAGTACGAGCTAATCAAACTGAAAACCCTGACGAACACCCGTTTAATGTTCTTCCTTATGCAACTATATGTTATAACAATACCAAAAACAAAACGCACGGTTTTACGCCTTACGAACTTATTTTTGGACACACCTCATCTAGACCACCCGAAATCCTATATAATGAAAAACGTCTTATTTCCAAATATATGCAAGATCTAAACAATCGCATGCAATACCTTTATAAAACAGCCCGAGCCAGAACATGTCAACAAAAAGAAAAAGCCAAAGAGCGCTTCGACCAAAATGTTTCTGCTCACCCCTATGAATATAATGTAGGAGATAAGGTATACATTAAAGAATCACAAATCAAGGACAAGAGCCAAAATAAATTTAACGGTCCATTCGAAATAATCGAAATTTTACAAAATTCAGCAATTCTGATAAACCCTGAATCTAAACAAAAATCTCAAATGATAAATGGACCCTCCTTGTTTACAAAGACCTCGGACCAATCAAAGAAACAATTAGTAATAATGACAAAATATTAGAAAGCTTATTAAACACTATAGACGAAGACGTACCGCGAATGAAAGCCTTTAAGCCGCAAGTTCAAACTCATGTTAGTCTCCTTAAACAAATATCAAACGCCGTTAACCAAAAGCACACTGAAATAATGGCCGACACTAAAAAGTACATTTTTAGAGAAAAACGTGGTATTCTTAATGGTATTGGAACAATTTGGAAATCAATAACTGGTAATCTTGACGCCTCCGATGGTGAATATTTCAACGGGTGCATCGAAAAGTTAACCCACGATGAATACCAAATAGAAAATCTTTTGAAAAACCAAATATCTGTAACTACCTCTGTTATCAAAAGCTTTAACGAAACTATTCAAAAACTTCAAATTGACGAGGAAACCTTTAATAATGATATTAAAGAAATTCGCGAATCAATTATGGATATTTCCGATCATCTCAAATTTTATCAATCACAACTCGATATCCTAGACTTGTGCGAATCACTAACGGAAAGCTATTCATTTATCGAAAATACTTTGAACGATGCTATAAACGCTGTTACATTTGCACGTTTAAAAATTTTGCACAGTTCAATCATCACTCCATATGATTTAGTAAACTCATTAAAGCATATATCGCAGTCATTACAGAAGAATAATCTTCCCTTGCCGATATATTATTCAAGCGTAGCTCAATATCTCGACATAATAGAATTAAAGGCATATCAATTAGATACTAGAATAATTTTTGTACTAGAAATACCTTTAGTCGAACCTGAAAAATACACTCTCTATCACTTATATCCTATACCGATTCTGGATAATCGAACAGGCCTTCATCACATTTTGTCAATAACTAATAAACTAATTGCGCGAAATGACGATTCTTTACTTTATACAACCATCCGCAATATGAAGTCCTGCAAACCACTAGGCAACCGTATGTTCATCTGTTCCAACATCCTGTCATACCCAATTGATACTGATACAGTCTGCGAGGCTCAGCTTCTGAAGAGACTTGATCATCTACTCAGAACATGCCAAGTTTTAGTCATTCTTGCCAAGGACTATAACATTTAAGAAATCAGCCAGAATTTATGGTGGATAGCTGTTGCAGACCCTCTGCCCGTCACAATAAAATGTGGATCCAGAGATATAGAGACTCAGATCATCAACACAAATACTTTGATGAAACTTCAACCCGAGTGTAGTGCCTTCGTCGGGAGTACAAGAGTTCGTGCCCAGAAATCAGTTTATGTTTACGACAACGTAACCTACAATTACCACCCAGTCAACATCCCTTTTGACTGCTGTAAGCATATGCCAGAGAATATTCACTTACCAGATTTGAAGCCTCTGAAGCTAAACAAAATAGATGTAGAGGACCTGAACATAGCCCAGCACAAGCTAAATCAGTATGCCGATCAGCTGGATCAATTGGTAAATCAACCGTTCGTGAAAAAACACATAAGTTGGTTCACGATCATTTATAATAACACTCATTATTGCACTGGTTGCCTTATACATCTTTTGCAAATGTCGAAGACGAACACGTAACATCAAGATTGGAGTAGCCACTAGCAACGATGACAATCCACCCTCTTCACCTAAAAGAGGATCTAACGCTATTCAATGGAGAAGAATAATTTCCAGAAGGAGACCGAGCATCCGCCTTGGCGACCCGATTAAAGAAAGTGAAGAGATTGAACTCAACCTCGATAAGCAGAGGACCTGAAAGTTGTCACCACGCGTCAACTTTCATCTTAATGGGGGAGTTGTTATATCCTTTCTCACGAGCAATGTCACCTTCAAGTACGATGCCCTTGGTTCCCACCATATCAGATGTCGGTTATCTCAAGGAGACGGCGAGTACCGAGACGCCTCGTCAGCAGAATCTGCCCAGCAAGCAAGTTCCCACTGACGCCGCATTCGTCTTTCATATAAATAGTGTAAATTGTAAATTTACACTATTTATGTTTTTTTTTTGTCTATTTATTACAGATGGCATTGGAAACTATAGAAGGTATCTTTCCAAAAATGTGGCCATAAATCAGCGCGACTGGGACCAATGGACCAAGGACTTAATGTTTGGATTTCCTAATGAAGAAAGAAAAAAAATACAAGATTATGCTGATGAAATCCAACGTCTTCAGATAGATGTAACATTAGAGCCAACTCGGCTGATTTCTATGAAAGTTAAGTAGGTTTGGTTGTATAACTCACAAAATTTTGGTTATCTCCAAAATTTTCTCAACACTGGGAAGGACTATACCGAATAATGAAGAGGATTAATGACTCGATTTATCGGCCAAACAAAACTCCGAAAATCAAAATGCAGGTGGTACACTTGGACAGACTAATGAAATAGGATAGCCAAGAAGCTGATCAGGACGATCAGAATTAAGACAGAATGATTTGACGGTCATGCAAAACTGCCCAAATGAGTCATCATATATATATATATATATATATATATATATATATATATATATATATATATTTATATATATATATATATATATATATATACATATATATGTATATATACATATATATATGTACATTAAGTCCTTGGTCCATTGGTCCCAGTCGCGCTGATTTATGGCCACATTTTTGGAAAGATACCTTCTATAGTTTCCAATGCAATCTGACATGTACGGGTATTGTTCCAGATTTCATCATCCTGATAATTTCACAAACTGGTAAAAATGGCTGACTTGAAATTTTTTTCTCGACCTAAATAAAGTTCCAGTGGAATTGAGTGACCCAGGCAGGGAACCCTCCAGGCATTTACTAAAGTAATCCATGACAACTAGGATATATTTATTTCCTCGAGTAGACTCTAGAAATTGCCCAGTCTCGTCTATTGCTACCCTTTCGAATGGTAAACCGATGTTATATTGCTTCATTGATCCCCGAGATCTTCTGTAGTCCTGATGCCATCTGCAGATCGCCGACATTGTAATCTTTAGCAAAGACGACTGAAGTTTGGCATGTTCTTGGAAGACGGTTCAGTTGCTTCAGAAGTTGAGTTTCACATATAGCATCACTGTCAATTGGATATGGAAGTATGTTGGAACAAATCTTCGTTTTGCTTTATAGGGTTTTGCATGATTCCAAGTTCCGGACAATGATGTATAATAATGAACCATCATATCACGCAAAGTATTTTAATTGTAGTTATTAGAACATGATGAAGATCTGTTCGACTTTCCAATATTGGTATTGGATATAAATGATAGGGAGTATATATTTTCTGGTTCTACCAGTGGAATATTAAGAACAAATACTATTCTTGAATCCAACTGATAAGCCTGTAGTTTAATAATATGAAGTATTTTAGAACACTTGAAGTGTCTATTGGTAATGGGAGATTATTCTTTTGTAATGATGCCTTAAAGATAAATCAAATGAAATATTTTTAAGCGTGCAAAAGTAATAGCAATTATTATGTCATTTAGAGTGGATCATTTCTAGATCACGCTGAAATAAGGGAAGATTTATATCTCGCAAGCCTCTGCAACTAAAAGAATGGCAAAAGATTTTAGAATTACTCATCAATTTAAATTTACAACTGACCAGCATGAGATCAGAAACATGTTCATACAAAATATCAACATCAATGATCGCCTTTGAACTTGTAAAAATTAGGTCTATAAGAGAGTGCCCAGTATATTCATGTTAGGGTTATTATTTGTTTTAAGTCGAACGTTTCTACTAAATAGGAAAGTAAATTTGTGTTGTTTGAATTTAGGTCGTACATATTAACGTTAAAATCCCCCATACAGAAAATAATTGCGTTATCGGTATAAAAATTACTTAATGTATCATCGAAGGGATTAAAAAATTGATTTGTCTGAATTAGGTGGCCTGTAAATATTACCGATTATTATATTTTTCAAGTTGTTAATATCCATCTTTGTTCCAAAAAGTTTGTAGTTTCTTAAAGTAAAACTGAAAATGATAGATGTTTATTTATATAAATACCCACGCCGCCTCCTCGCGCAGACCGGTGTTGCCTTACAAAATTATAGTTGACAATCTCAACTTCGTGAGTGTTAATGGCCTGACCCAACCAACTCTCCGAAATACGAAACACGTCATATTTTGCAGTATCCAAGTGGTCACACAATAAATAGAAATGATTTAAATGTGATCTTACGTTTAAATATGCTAACTAAAGCATTTTGGGAAAGCAGAAATTAAGAAAGAAAGACAAGGACATAAGAATAGTTAAAAAACTGAAATAAATTTAACACCTTATCAAGCATATCCTCGCCGGTTTCATGTTGAATGCCAAATATACGTACATTTTGGCTTTGGGAATACTGCTCCTGGGAATCGAGTTTAGATTTCAGACACTGATTATTATCCAGTACCTTGGAAAGCTAGTTTGTCGCATGTCTATTTTTCCTATGATCGTGTTAGTCAGGTTATTTTTAAATTGATCGCTGAAAATGCTGTCAACTTCACATTTGACAGCACGCCTTACTTGGTCGACTTGCGAGTAACAACCATTTCACTTGAATTTATATAATACCAAAGCTTTTGCACTCGAGGTAAACATTAACACGAGTTGACGAGTTCTTAGCAGTTTAATTACAACAATAGAATGTTTAAATGTAATAATTTAAACCAAATTTATTTTCTTGGAAAATTAGTTCGATTACCAGTAATAGGGTGGATTAGGTAATTAAATATTTTTCGTCTGTTATTCCTTGTATAGAAACCTGTTCAGGGAAACGTTGCTTGTAGTTTTTTACAGTAATTTCTTTGAAAATGGAAATATCTACTCCAGTATCAATGAGTAAAAAAGTATTGATTGCGTCTTTTATATAGTAAAGGTGTCTTGAACGTACAGCAAGCAGAGGGCTTAGCGAAATTCCTGTTCTGTTCAAAGAGGGGTGATGTGAGGATGTAAAAGTTTATTCGAAGTACAAAAAGTTTAAATTTAATAACTTTATGAAATAGGGCAATGTTATTTTCAGTATAAAACAACGTTTAGTGTTAATTATCAGTATAATTAAAACAAAAAACTATTTAAATCTAATAAATGTGATTTATTTTTCTTTGAAAAATTCTCGATTACCAGGTTGATAGACAAAATTTGATTAAAAAAATTAATTAGATGGATTATTAATATGGAAAATATTTCTTTCAGTGTAGTTGATCGATTAACCGAATAATCGGATATTTTGACTAAATTTTCTTAAAACTAACAATGTTTTTCTGGGTTTTTATTTTTAAAAGAATCAATTAACAGTATAATTGATATATATTGAAAAGTCGAACAGTTTAATTAAACTTATGTTTTGCTCCTTCGCAAAAATAATAAAAACATAAAATATTAATATTACACGAGATGATTCAAAATCACTTACAATAATAGTAGAAACATCAGTTTCCTTTTTGTCTTGTTCTCTAAGAAGGATGACTACCAGGGGCTTCACCAGGTGTTCCTAATCCGCAGGTCTCTGTCCAATGAGCACGCGAAGGGACGAAGGGTTCTTCTGATCAAAAGATTGGAGTTTACCGTTGCCAGTTAGTATAGGTGTTCTCGCACCGCACTTATTTCCTAACGACTGCGTCAAATTGTGTGTTTTTTGACAACTCATTAAAAAAACATGTATTTACTTTAAATGTTCTAATATAATACAAGGTAGAGATCTATAGATCTCACCAAAATTAGAATATTAAAATATGACTTTTAAGTATTAATTGAACTTAAGAAGTAACGCTGCAAGGTCGGATCCGCAATTTATATATTGCTGGCTTGCTGAATCAGGATTACGAGAATATCCTACTAGATTCCGCTGACGATGTGTGTTTACTTGAAACTTTATATTGCAACAGCCATGCATCATCTTCGCTGATTCTGCTAGTCGAGCGGCGGCTCCATGGCTGTTAATCTCGTCTGTGAATGTAACAACTGGAGCAAGCTCAACCGAACCGACCAGAGTAGTTTCGTCCCAGACCGAAATTGATTAAATAATAAGACGTCTAATACGTTTTATCCGAGATGGTCCGGCACACCGAATCCTCGGAGTGGGCAGCTTAAATATTCCGCCGTCACTACCATCACCCAGAACACATTAACCACTTCTGCACCGACATCCTTACCGTCTGTGACTATCTGATATCCGACAGCACCAGGCATGTCACACCGGGCACCGCCACTGCCACAGCGTTCTCCGAAAGTACAGAAGTGGAACATACAGTTTAATGGAAGAAACGATCCTAAATTTTTCACTGAATGACTGCAAACAATATACCGGAGCTCCTGCAAGGAGAAACTGCACTCTGGTTCCAAAACAACCGACAACTATGGCAGTCCTGGGGTGCGTTTCTAACTGATTTCCGCACCTTTTATTTTCCACTAAACTACACCGATATCCTTGTGTAATAAAACAATGATTGTTACAGATTGAGAAATAAAGCCAAGTAAGTAAATAATATAAAGTAGACTATATATAATATGATAATTACGACACTATAGTTAGAACACATAATTTAACCATATACCGTGATACATGTTATCCCCTCTACACCTCCCCTTTCCTCCTAGAGAATGTCCTTTACTATGGCCACTTGTGAAGGATATTCTTTAGATGACATGAAATAAAAAAAAAACAAAAACTGTATAGGTACCGATTTAAAAAAACGAATAAATAAATTATTCTGTTTATACATATATGTAAAATTAATAAAAACACTCAAAAACATTAATAATATACAAGGTAGTGCGTATTTTCCCCTAAACCACACCGGCCCAAACAGTTAGTGGACCAAAACTTCACTGGCCCAAACCGTCGAAATCCCGACAGATTGGAATGTGTGGAATGCGCCGCTAGCCCGACACTTTAAATACCGAATTGGCGAGCTACGCTACTGGCTAAAAATTCTTTAAATAGGCCTGCTGTGTTGTCAAGTTTTATTGATAAAAATAAATATATTTGTTAACCGTATATTGACTGTTTTTTTTTTGGTTTATTATAAAGCATTTGTTTATCACAGGATAATATCTAATTAATGGAATAATGGAGATTGAATATTGAAAAAAAAAATTGTTGGAAAGCCCAGGAAGAGGTTATTGCATGTTTGCATTGAGATGATTTTAAACCTTCTACCCTTGTCTATACATAAACAAGGCTTCTACATATAAAGTGAGTATGTTTATTTTAGAATAGTGTGAATATGGTATAAAGTTGCAACCATTTCAGTTTTTGGACTCTTACACTCAGATAATCTTATTTGTTAGTATATAGGATTGAGTCCCCATCTGTTATTAATGTGGATATT
The DNA here is from genome assembly GCA_030620095.1 of Kuschelorhynchus macadamiae. Taxonomy (NCBI): domain Eukaryota; kingdom Metazoa; phylum Arthropoda; class Insecta; order Coleoptera; family Curculionidae; genus Kuschelorhynchus; species Kuschelorhynchus macadamiae. The sequence goes on from JAUTXW010000820.1 coordinate 117,589, forward strand.
GTTCCCTACCTAAAAATAAAACAAAGTTGTCTACTAAAGACCATATAAAAATCCACAAAAGCCTTGATGCTTGAACATGTATCTTTTAACTAATATGTTTTGTGAGTTTTTTGAGACACATAATTTCAACTTTTTTTTTAAGTTTTTTAATTTTGTATCCTGATCCCAAGCAAATACCTATCTAAAAATCAGTTTTTATCAGACACATATTGATTAGTATTTTATAAGATTGTTAATGATTTTCCCTAAGCTTGTTATTCGTGCAGGTACTTTATTAATTATAATTTGTTTTAGGACCAAGTCTTCTTGATGTTTGATATAGGTATCGTAGACAAGGCTTAGGAAGTTAGTTCTGCTCATATGTGCATTGCAGATAGTAGTGACGTGTAAATTATAGTGATACTTGAGTACTTACAATTACTGTTGCTGAGAAAGTGTTTAAGAACTAAAAAAGATGCACCATATGATAAATGTAGGGTCAACTTTATTATTAATTTTATCTTTAATATTTTTTTTTGTTACTGTAAAGTGTATCACATATTTTGTATATTGATTAAAGATATATAGCTAAAGTGGATTAGAAATTTGAAGATTTTTTCCCCATATTTTAAAAATATTAACTGTGGCCTATTTATATATTTTCTTCAGTTGGTATACACAATTGAGTAATAAGTTAATTTAGTAAGTATGCAAGATATAACACATCTCACCTTTAATTTTTTTTAAATCTAAGTATGGCTTAAGAAAAAGTTAGGTAGATGATATAATTATAAAGAACAAAAGTCTTTCGAAGATACTTTCAATTAATTTCATGCTTTCAGGTTCTTAAGTTTATTAACTGGTATAAAGTAGTTTAGATCTTGTAAATTATCTTATCAATTAACTTATTAAAATATAAACTTTTATAGCCTAATCTTATAAAATTTCCTAAAAATATTAGATCTTATCGTTGATTTTACCATATGTTGGGAACTGGCTGTCAAACTTATAAGACTGCGTATTGTTGAAAAAATTATGGTATAGTCTTTATTCAAGTAAATGTTAATTTTAAATAAATAGTTCCAAACCAGTAAAAAAGGTATCCTACAATAGCTTTATACATAGATTCTGTCATATCACAATTAAATCAGCTGTACATTAAGGTATCATATTATAAGATTAATAATACTTAAGGTTGAGACAGTGTTTCAAGAAGGATAGACATTGACTGAAAGCATTATCCCATATAATACCTGTAGTGCCTTGTTTAATGTCCGACTAAGAAAAATATTTTTTAATTGACAAAATCTAGTTTAAACATTATATGTTAAATATTATTTAACTGACTTTGACATAATGTCATTATTTGTCAAAATAAACTAATAATAAATGGTGCCAAGAATATATAACCAAATCCCATTGGAATTTAAGAGCAAATCATATTATATAATTAAACAAAAATCTTGAATACTTCAAAATGAAGTAAGCATTTCATGATTGCATACGAATTTTGATTGATCATAAATTAAACGTTCATTTAACTTTTTTGTAAAAAAAAATTGGTAAATGTAGAAGTTATAGATTTTTAATCCATTATTTTCTATCTATACTGGGTGTTTTTTCAGAAAAGCATGACAAATTTTTTTTTGTTTTGATGGTACACCCTGTATATGTCCATCAAATGGGTCTCTTCTTGCTAATTATGATTATACTAGGTTTGAAACATTTATCGTGAAACACAACTGAGAAAATTGACAATATACCTATTATAAGAGATGTTAGAGAAAACATAACACCAATATGAATAACTTGCCTCTTATGGCATGGTTTTTCTCCATTGGCTTTAAAGGTAAAGGTATCAAATCTAACATATTTAAGATTAGCAAAAAGATGCCTATTTAATGGGCATATAATAGACAGGGTGTCCCATAAAAAAATTGAGGGTTCTATTTATAATCAATATTCCCGTACATTATTAGATGATAATTGATCATTGTAGATGATAAAAATACTATTTATTTGCCTGTCATTGTTAATATATTTTATTGTTATAGTTTAAAATTTCACAATGTTTGTATTTATTTAATATATTATTATACAAAAAAAGCATAATTTTACAAAAGAAAATACACTTAATACTCACAAACAGAACAAAACAGAACAATAGTTAAGTAATGAATCTTAAAATATTTAATACAGTCAGGTAATAAAACTCAGATACTAAAAGAAGTAAAATGTAAGTTTAACCCTAAAAGAAAAAATTAAGTGCTAAAATAAATATAATATATAATAGCTAGGAATAAGTTTTGTAATTTTTTAAATAAAACACATAATTTTACTGATTAATTTGTTTGTGCCCAGATGCATACTAATCATACAATTACTTATATATATATATATATATATATATATATATATATATATATATATATATATATATATATATATATATATATGTATATACTACTACTTGGTCTACCTACTACCTACCTAAACTTGGTAAAGCTTATGGACATCCAAAATAAATAAGTAGCTAACCACAATCACCATATTAATATTGCATAAAATATGCCATCTCTACACATTTATAGAAAACTAGCTATATTCACTGTTAAAATTTAAAATGATCAGTAAAACTGAACTTTGTGACATTAACTGAAATCATGATATTAACAGGCATATTTTTTTTTTCCTGATAGTATGGTGAATGTAAGATATTTTGTCTTGGGCGCAATTGGTCAAATCAGGAGTACTCGATGTACCTACATAAAAAAATAATAGGATTGAATTGATAACCTCCTTTTGGAAGTCGAGTAAAAATTACCTGCACAGGTTAATTCAAATAAAAAAAATATAAGGTTCGATATTTTTGTTAAGGTGATAAAATGACAATTTGTCTGGGCAGGTGAACCACTGATTTATTAAATACAATAAAATCCAATTTTCTTATTAAAATTATTTAAAAACAATTTCAAACAAATAACTTGGTTGGTGTGACAACATTCTTCAGGGCCTAGCTCGGATATAGTAAACAAAGCCTATAATTATGTTTTGCTCTTTCAATTTATCCAAATGCAACAGACCAAAATTATTAATTTTACAAAAACAGTTTTGAAACCAGGTATAATTTTGTGAGTTTTTTAACCTTACAATAAAAAAATACTGATATTCAATTTCCATTGATCATTTTTGAAGCTTAATTTGCCTTGGTTTTGATTAAAATTCTACAAATCATATCACTTGTTAACAATATGAATAATTTAAGTCTGTGATTACAAATAATTTCATAAGAAATTAATTACAGCTACCCTTACTTTTGACTAAATATGCTAGGTGGATTTTGAAGCTACGTTTAAGGTGTGAACGAACTATTTTTAACAAATTGAAGAAGTTATCAAAATAACTGGCTTCTTAAAGCTAAAGAAGCAAGCTTTCAAATTCTGAAAATATTAACAAGATAGATTGCCTTCTTTTTAAAATACAGACAACTGTGTTTTTGTTATGATAACTTTAATTAAGTTTATGTATTGAGAGTTTTTATGAATTTTTCCAGTCCAGTCTGGAGTTAGCCTAACCCTGGATGTAACAATAATAGCTATATTTTAAAAAATGATACTTTAAATCATTTTGTGTATTTAATCACAAATATTTGTAAAAGTTATATATCTTTGTTACTGGACATTGTGGATAGCTATATGATGTGGAGAATCCGTGTTGAATGATTTCAAAATGTATCTACTTAATTATGTTAAAGTAGGAGGAGGAGCTATGAGTCAGCCTAAAGAAATCAAAATTGGAGTACCATAAGGTACAGTGCTGCGTCTTGTGCTTTTTAACATGTATATCAACACTTTTTGTAATCTTGGCACTAGGGGGTAAAGTGGTTGCCTATGCTGATGACTCCACTTTGATTTTCCCCAGTAATACATGGGAAGAATTGCAGTATTTATTAATTGAGGATAAGAATAAGGTTAAATAGTTTTTGGATAACTGACCCTTAATGTAAAGAAAACTAACTTATTCAATTGCATAAATTAATCATCCAAATTTTAATTAAATTAACATAGATTCTTTGAGTGTACTGTTGGTAAATAAAGCAATAAAAAATAATAAAAGTTTAAAGAAATAAAAAGTTTTAAGAAGTAAGTCTATTCATTGTAGGTCAGACACATTGTAATGGCATACAATACCTTCTTGACAAAATGGTGAATGTCAAGATATAGTTTATTTTCAGAATAAATCTAAACCTAAGATTATATTAAACATTAACTTTATTTAAAACACATTACAGTAAATATTTTCTTCGTATGATGTAATCAGTCTTCTCAACTCACAAAGGGATTGTTTTCACTTGCCTCGCCCCTGGCAATAACTGAATTGGTGTAGTTAATAAGAAGGCCAGATTTTAATCAATGACATACATACTAACTTTCTAGAGCTTACATCTTGTTGGTGATCTTATTACATAGTGGTCGTCCCTAGGCATACTAAAAATAAAGAATTTTCTTAATTACTTTCAAAAAAATTAATACTCTTATTCAAAAAAAAAGAAATGAATGCAATAGATATTGCACTACTTAGAAAAATAACCAGGTCCTGGTGAACTTATGCTATTTGAATTTTAAAAAGAAAACAAAAAAAACTACATATTATATTTAAATAATGAGCCCATATAATTTCAAAAAAATTGATCATACTAAATGCTTATTTGTGGAAGTATTATTCTAGTTTTATCTTAGGCAGGTTATAAATATATTTGATTTAATCAGAAGTTGTACCATCTATACATTTTTACATTCCGATAAAACTTTAAATTCTATGAATGTCAGTTTTTAAATGTTTGAAATCGGACAAAAAATGGCGGATCTATTTAGCTGGCCATGTCACAAATATTAATGCAAATTTTAACAGACTTCAAAAAAGGAGGTTATCAATTTGACCCTCTGAATTTTTTGTATGTATGTACATATATTACTCTGCGATGGTTTCAACAATTTTGATGAAATTTTCAAGGAATATTCGGGATATTGCCCGAGTGGTCCCACAGCCAGCATATTGTAAAAAGGTTAAATATGGCGGAATGACGCTATATTAAATATTTATTCGACGCAATAAAAGCGTACACCATTTTATTAGGAATTTACATAGATATATATGGTTATTTGTTAAATATAACTTAAAATAAAACTCATATAAATTGAACTAAAAAGAATGAAATAAAAAACTGTATAAAAAATAAAACTTCAAAAAATGCACCTAAAAATGGAAAATAATATTTTATTCCATCTGGAAAATTTTAGTCTGTGAAGTCAGCACCAAATTAATACAGATAGTAAAACATTATACTCTTGGTATTAGACATCAAAACACTCATTACATAAATATAGTTTTGTGATTAGGTAATTAAGAATAAGTTTGGTTTCGATTTCACAGACACAAGGTATGGGATTCACTTCTGGGGCGTTTCTTCACAATATCTATTGCAGAAAGCTTTGTTCTCCAAACATAAATTTTAATAAAAAATAAAAAAACTTCAAAAAAAAAACAAAACTAAAAAGTAAAAAATAATATTTTATTCCACATTGAAAATTTGACTTTATGAAGTCGTCTTCAAACTTATTCTTAATAACTTAATTACAGACATTTATATAATGGGTACCTACATATATGGGAATAAAATATATTATATATAATATATCTATTAATTTTTACATTCCGATAAAACTTTAAATTCTATGAATATCAGTTTTTAAATGTTTGAAATCGGACAAAAAATGGTGGATCTGCAGGCATTTTCTTTATTTTGTTTAGATGGCCATGTCACAAATATTAATGCAATTTTTAAAAGACTAAATAAGGAGGTTATCAATTTGACCCTATGTATTTTTTTATGTATGTATATCGATTACTCTGCGGTGGTTTCAACAATTTGGATAAAATTTTCAGGATATTCCCGAAGTGGTCTCCCAGCAAGTTTATTGTAAAAAAGTTAAAGAATAGCAGAATGACGCTAGATTAAATATTTTATTTGACGCAAAGCGTTCACCATTTTATCAGGAAATAACATTTTTGGATTTAACTTCACAAACTAAAATTTTAAAGAGGAAATAAAATATTATTTTTCTTCTAAGCACTTTATTTAGCTACCTATTTAACAAATTTTTCTAAAAGTTTTCTTTGTAAGAAGAAAATATTTTGAAAAGGAGAAATGCCTCATTTCTATTAAAATATCTAATTATTTTGACATATGAATTACCTCAGCAGTTCTGTATTTATTCTCAGATGGATCATAGAACCATTCCTCACTGCTATGTCTGTCTACTCATAATTTTATATGCAAAGCTGATTTTCATTTTTTATTGTTGTCTAAGATTCATACCCCGATTTGCCAAAATGGAGTCCACTGTGGATGATACATCCATGAATTTACATGGTTTTCCTAAAAATGTAAACACAACTATATGTCATAATCATGTTATCAACCAAATACAAATGTTTTTGTTGAGGTTTTTCTTTTAACTAACATTTAGTGCACTATACATTAAAAACCCAATATATTGTAGAAAATCCGAAGAGGAACATTTAAGAAAAAAATGTATACCTACACAAAAAAAGAATCTAGGTGACTTACCAATATGAAATTTGTACATTACAATATACTTTCTGATTATTCTGATGTCCTAATATTGATAGTCCTTTTAAATTGCCGAATCTAACTTTCTAGTACTCCTTTTCTTGAAATCGCATTTGAATGGGCGAAGAGCTGAGAATTCAGGACGTATCCGGAACACAGTAAAAGCTTGCATTCTTGCATATTATTTCTGCATGTTTCACAACCGAACCAACTAACAATTTACATCATGTTAGTAAAATTTATTTTATTGTATCCTAACACTGATACGACGCAGTAAAATTAATACGTAGCTATTTGCTATTTTTATAAACAAAATTCTTTGAGAACGATTTAAAACTTATTATTTAGGAATATTAATAACATGTTATCAACCATAAATAAAAAAACACCATATTATTTTACTAATATTTTCGGAAATATGTACTTCATCTGAACAATAACGCACTTTGGCAACAGTGACAGAAGTTTCTTACGTCATTGGCGTACATATTTATGTATTTCGACGTTTAAGGCCAAGGACAAATTCCATGCATTCCAATGTGTCGGGATTTCGACTGTTAGCGCCAGTGACGGTTATGTGTAATGTAGGTTCGGGCAAATGTCTTTTAGGGGTATTAACTGTTTGGGCCAGTGAAGTTTAGGGCCAAATACATCGAACCATATACAAGCATAAAATACATAATGTATACTGCTTTTGTGTTAATATATGCACAACATTTGATATTAAATATATAAATAGGTAAATTTTCAAAACTATACATTTTACCTTTATACTAAGTAGCCTTATTTATCTAAGTCGAGAGGCCTATCTGAAAGTTTATGTTTTATACTATATGCATTATTTTTAACACGATTTTTATGTACCGTCATTTGTCTACTCTTACTATCTTTAATAGCACATTTTGGACCGTTTGCCGTGATTATTGCAAAAGGACCGTTGTACCATGAGTCAAGTTTTGCTGACCTCCATTACTTAATAGTACGAGATCTGGTTTAAGTACTAACTCTTGACTTTAAATCTAATAGAATTTTCCGTTTCTGCTATGCTTTTTTCAAATATTCCTTAGCTCTTTTCTGTGCTGATTGTAACCTATACTTCACTTTCTGGTCATACGCGTTTATCTTATAAAGTGGATTTATACGAGATCCGTATATTAATTCGGCCATATCAGCTTTTTTCCCGAACACTAATTCAAATGGAATGTAATTATGGTAAGTTCTGAGGGTTATATTGTAACAGAATGAACAGTATCGTGTCCAAACATGCCAATCTGTATATGCATCGTTTACATACATTTTCATAAATTCGTTTAGTAAACGATGACTTTGTTCAAATCCTCCAGTTCTTTGACTATGATATGCCGTTGACGTGCTGTGCTGAAATTTAATAATTATGTGAGATTTTTAAAACGCTCATTGTAGCATTTTCAAATTTACATACAATTATTTAGTTGATGGATACATTAAGTAGCATAAAAGGTTTACACCCTAACCGTTACCAATCTGTCAAGTCGTTTATGGTTCACCGAGCCGAACTTTTCCATATTTATATAGCTTATATATTTAAACTAGGAAGTCAATAAAGTCTACGTTAATAGGGTCATACAATTTAGGACAACATATTTTGAAAAAATCAGTTTTTAATGATAAGAATAACAATTTTTTGTTTACAATATAATATTTCTGGTTCCTTCTTTGAGTCCATTTCATTTACATGAATTACGATTAACACGTTCGCTATCTTCTTAGTTACTGAACACCAATTTAACACATTTAAAAAACTTCTTGCCTGTATAGTAGCTTTATATGTTCATGGGATGAAACAGCAGGCATTTTGCTGATGGTTTTACATCGTTTTAGGGCGATTAGTAATGATATTACACATTACACTTTGCAAGTAAATTTGATGTTACAACTTATTAAGACGCTTATGTAGTTGTGACAAACCAACCTTTAATGTTTTATTCATGAGGTTTAAGAATTTTTTTACATACATTCAGAAATATTTATCTCTCTCTTTTGATCCCTATGGTCTCTCAGACATTCAGCCAAATTCACTACACGGCGTATTATTTAACGAAATGCAACAACTTACTAGAGGGTGTCAACTCGGAAGAACGGCAAAAAGAAATGATAATTAACTATCACGAAGGGAAAACGAACCATCAACGAAACAGAAAACCAAATCCCCAAAAAATATGTCTGTAACATTTATCAAGCTAACAAATATGATAGAATTCCAACAAAACCAAAATTCATGCTCAACTCCAACTCCAACCAAACTTAGAAATTATACATCTATTTAGATACTTTCCAGCTTTTTCAAAGTATGGGCAAGAATATTCTATCAAGGTTCTCATGCAGTCAATATACCTAATGCAATTCTTACCTTCATTACTCATCATGGTTTGCCACATGATAGTCGCCGACACCGGAACTGAATTAAAAAACGGCCTGATGAAAAAATTTGTGGACACCCACAAAATATCGATTCATTATACCACCTCAAATAACCCTCAATCAAATGTGATGATTGAAAAATGAGAAAAGAAGAAATCTTCAAAGATCAAAAAGCAAATGCCTTATGCCATATTAGAGTATAATCACTCCATCCACTCAATGACCAATTAGATAGGCAAGACCCAACAACTATAGCTAAGAACACCAAAAGAAGACCAAATCAATAAGAAACTCCAACATTCCAAAGAATAACATAGGCGAAAATGTCTATAATTTTGGCTCTGCTCAGGGGCAATTGCCAGCTCTATTCTGGGACAATGAATATAGCAGGATTCTGAACCTCATTTTACTAGTGGCGCCAGCTGTGAACACCACTGTTAATACTTTATTTTATGGCGTTAGGTTAGCACAAGTTCCTTTTGAAGCTGGAAAGGATTGTGGCGGGAGAAAGTCAAAAACTTCTTAATATTTTCTGGAGGTGATTCTATCGTCCCTTTTTCTTGCTTCTCCTTAGATGTGTAACATATGTGCGGCGATATAAAAGTGTCATACTGAACTGATTTTTGTTTCAGATTACTAGAAATAAATCTAGTACATTTTTTTAAAAAGTGCAGTGCCCTTAAGGGTCTACCGCCTATATATAGACATCGTCCGGCCTTAAATTTTGATTTTGTCTTTGTTTTGATCAACCACGTGGTAAGTCGATTTTCAAATTAGTTTCTTACTCTGAACTAATTCGCAATTGTCTTTTATAAACAGAATGGCGTCTTGAACTTTTTGGCTGTGCATTCTTCAAGGAGCCTTTCTAGATGCCTGTAAATTCCTTTTGTTCGTGAACTGTGACATCGAAAGAGCCCTCCAGATGACTAGAGGTAAGGCAATTTTCTGAAAAGTTTTTATTGTAATTAAATTGTTTTTCTACATTAAGTTATAGTTTGAAATTAATTATGGTGTAATTTTTGGGGTACAATACACGAATTCTACATATGTGTGGTAAATAAAAAAAATCGTGATTTTTTGACTTCCTTTGCGTCTTTATATTTAACATTTATATTTACATATTTGTGTCATGACATTTCGCAAGATGTTCACAAGTTCATATGAGGGTAATAACGTTCAATCACATTACATGTTTGATGTATTTTATATTTTTATATACCATCTTCTTTGCGATACATTTGATGATTCTTATCTGTAACTTCTGAAACTAAAACTTTTATAATTCAGTTCATCATAAACTAAATGTCATGTTTTATTTTTTTTTATATAAAACACTTCTTAAAAAAAAAGGAAAAAACGGAAGAATCAAAAAGCAAAAACAAAAGAACATCATTAAAATTGACAGTCTGCACTTTATACATTGTACTGAAAAGCTCCCCCAACCACTTTATTTAGCATTTAAACATCAATAAATCTTTCTTCCTAATTGAGTCATAGTCAACTGGGTGCCTTTAAATTTCTAAAGGTGTATCCGAGAACCTGCAACCAACATAGCTCTCCGAACAATGACTGGCTGCCGTTCGCTTGTATTAGTAAATTCATAGGTAATTTACGCCATACATTTTTATATTCAGTACCCAAACCAGTTCCGATTTCTTTCATGGGTACGTATACAAGAATAAAATTTTCAAAAATTGCTTTTGCTACCTTTGTCGTTTCTTTATTAGAAATAGGTTTTATGACATATTTGGGTAGCTCACACTGAATAACGGCATAAACATTACCTAGGATTGAGATTTGGAAAGACCATATCGTATCTATACAAACGATGTCAAGACTATAACTAGAAGTTCCATATGTCTTGATTTCGCCTTGTCTATCCGACACTTATGACATTTTTTATAAAAGACAAAGACGTCCCGTGACACATGTTTCTTTACTTTGGAAAACTTGCAATCACGAGATATATTCTCGAGCTGAGATAATATTGACTCTAATACAAAATCACCTGTAATGATACGAAGTTTTCTCTGCGCGCTCATGCGGCTAATAACAATTCCAACGGATGCAGGATCAATTTCGAATTTTATTAAAAGCAATTTGAACGCTTCAAGATTATTTAACGTTTCAACATCTTTCAGATTAGGTGTTACAGATTTCTTAGCTAATGTAACGTCTTTTTTACTGTTTTCTATTATTTTAGACATTGAACGAGTTATAGCAAAAATTTAATTCGTGGTATTATAAACTTCCTTTAAAATGTTTATGTTTATTCTTTCATAGAAAATAAATGAACAAGAAGTCTGTGATCTGATTTGACAAGAAATTTCTGCAGGTGTAAGTTATGACCCAGTGAAAAGCCGTTCATTCTTTTAATATAGTAGACTTATTGGATTCGCCTTTGGTGAAGCTGCAAGATGTAAGCGATTGGCAGTTCTTGTTCCCCAAAATTTTGGCACTGTATTGCCACACATGCGATGTTCGATACATCTGTAACTAAGATGATTGTTTAGAGAAATCCGGATATTGTAAAGTCGGCGGACTGATTTTTTAAACAGTGTAAACCACTTTTGACGTTCCTCAGATCAAACAAACTTGTGTAGTAGAATCGAAGTGTGATATAAAACGGCGCAAAATATTTACAAAATGTAGAATGTCATCAGCTGTTTGCGGGGTATTTGTTTATTATATCGTATTTCGACTCGTCTGGTAGGATGCCCTTGTAGGTGATCTTAGATAAACCAAATATTTTGCGTGCTAATTTAATATCTTTTCTTAATTCTAATTTAATCTCTAATGTTAAAAGTAAACATCTCAAATCGTTAAAAGATAAAATTAAAAACAAATGATCTGCTTCTTACTAAGGCTGACAAAGATTCTTGCTTAGTTATATTGAAAAGACAGGATTACATAAACAAAGTTCTAAATTTTCTAAACCATGAAGTCTATAAAAAAAGATCCAACGAATCCTTTTTTCATAAAGTTAAAAAGTGTTCTTGATAGGACACTTGACGATTGAATTTTTTAACAGCAAAAAGAAAAATTATATTCAACGAATTCTAAAACTCCACTTCTATATCGCTTGCCCAAAATTCATAAAGATAATAACCCTATAAGATCTGTGGTCTCTTTTTTTAATTCTCAATGTTATCATTTATCTTCATGGCTCAACAATGTACTTAGAAAAAAGGCAGAATTTAAGAGCACATATGCCATAAAAAACTTCGTCGAATGTGCAAATTATTTTAAAACCATATATGTTCCCGATAATTTCTAACTAATTTCTTTAGACGTAAAGAACTTTTTTCCCAGTATACCACCTTCAGAATGTGTTGATCTCGTTCGGGCTTTGCTTAGAAAAGTTAAACTTGCTGATGTCATTATAGATTATTTGATTCTGTTATTGAACATAGTACTGGAACAAAATTTTTTAAATTCGACAACAGATTTTTTAAATAGACCAATGATTTAGTTATGGGGTCTTGTTTATCCTCGTTCTTAAGCGAAGTCTTTATGAATAGTCTAGAACGGCAAATTTTCGAAGGTTCCTTTTCAAATAAAATTATAACTTATAAGAGATTCGTTGACGACATTTGTTTAAATTGGTCTGGAAATGATCAGGACTTTAAAAGCGTTCCTGGATTGTGTCAACAATCTACACAACAATAAAGGTAGGCTTCCTTTTCTTGATTTACTTGTAGTACACGAACACGCATTTCTATACACAACAACCAGCGGTGAATAACAAATCGAAATGCTACAAAGCCGTCGACTCAGCAGTGGGAAAATAGTTTTAACATCGTGGCCACCTTTGCTGTCCCGCGGCGTTTTGTGGGATCTGCAGCTTAGGACGTAAATAAGAGAATGGCTCAATTATTTCATATGTAATAATAAACGTTGTATCTGTAATAAATCATTCCCACAGCCGAAATAAGAGAATCTAATTCCGAAAAATAAAATTAATCTGAATATGTGGGGAAAATGAAATAAATAAAGTCATGAGATGGGAGGTGGATGGGTAGTTGTGAATATGTATTCCATCGAAAAGAAATTTTAGGTAGAGCGGCGCTCCACTTGCTTCACTGATGGTGTCATCTAAACTATTTTGCTCAGATCGTAAGCATATCCGGTTTGATATTAAAGTAAGCACAGATGGGAACGGCTATAAAAATCAATTAACAATCATAAAAAATTGAATTCGTGGCGAATTAAGTTGCAGTGATCCTTTTATATCCTAAAAACTATCCACGAATGCTGAAAATAGACAACAGATATACGCCATGGCGGAATAACCGTCTGGAAAAATTAAAAAGAGAAGTTCGGTAGATTCTTCAATCGGGTTAAAACATCAGGTGAATGAGATCAATACAAAACTTCTTTAATAAAACTACAACAAAGCGGCAAGGACAGATAAAAGCTTGTGTGAGGGAATATCAGAAGTACCTATCACTGTTCAACTACACACACACACACACACACACACACACACACACACACACACACACACACACACACACACACACACACACACACACACACACACACACACACACACACACACACACACACACACACACACACACACACACACACACACACACACACACACACACACACACACACACACACACACACACACACACACACACACACACACACACACACACACACACACACACACACACACACACACACACACACACACACACACACACACACACACACACACACACACACACACACACACACACACACACACACACACACACACACACACACACACACACACACACACACACACACACACACACACACACACACACACACACACACACACACACACACACACACACACACACACACACACACACACACACACACACACACACACACACACACACACACACACACACACACACACACACACACACACACACACACACACACACACACACACACACACACACACACACACACACACACACACACACACACAACACACACACACACACACACACACACACACACACACACACACACACACACACACACACACACACACACACACACACACACACACACATACACGCCTCGTAATAGTTGTGACAACGCATGAATAAGCATCAATTATGACACATTTGATCAAATATGCGCTGTTAGATGCGCCATCGTACAGCGGTGCAGGCAAACTTTGATTTTTAGGAATACCTTCCATAGGAAGGAATCTGTGATGAATTTTCACTTGTGACACCATTGTCATAAGAATTCGATTACATGAAATGTGTAAATGTGTTGTTATTAATATTCCAATGCATGATATGTGTTAACTCGCGTCGTCATAATTATAATGTTTCTGACAAACGTGTAAGCACATTGTTGCCAAGTCGAAATAAGTGAGTGATATTTAGGAATTTTTTTATATTTTATCATTTTTGTTTGTTCGGCTAGGGCATAACTAACTTATTTCCTCAGTAAATAATAAAGGTTGGGGCTTCAAATAGAAGGAGCAACTTTTTAAAAACCGTAAAAATCTAGTTTTGTCTTTTTGTATGCTTTTAGGTATCGGGTGATTATATTTTGCATCCCTCCTTATCTCAGTTATTTATATAAATAGAAAAAGTTCCAATACAAAAGATATACATACAGTGCGATTCCAATATATATAAATATATATATATATATATATATATATATATATATATATATATATATATTTTTTACATGGAACACCCTGTATATTTTAGATTGTAGATGAAAGTGTGATTGTGTTTAGCATACCCTGTGTTCAAATTCAACTGTTTTTCAACATTGCAACCTGAAAAGTGGTACTTTAGCAGCTGTAAAAGGAAAGAGCAAAATACTGAAAAAATCTATATTTCCAGCTTAACCGGAAATTAATCTCAGTAGAAAAGTCGATGAACAGTAAGGTAGAAAGTGCAGTACAAGGAGCATTGTTTTGTTCCAATCTTTTGATTTTACAGCCCTTTGAATAGGTTAAAATGCCACTTTTCAGGTCACCATATTTAAAATACAGTTAAATTTAGAGATAGGGTATGCTAGATAAAATATGCTCAGAATTTTATCTAGAATCCGAAAAATATACAGGATATTCCATTTAAAAAAACACAACTTTGGGTGATTGCCAACTTATGAGCATTCCTTTGTATATGAAAATAATTTCGCGCCCTTGTGTTGTGAGAAGTGAGGATGTTAATAGAGAGTAAGCCATAAAATGTAAATTTTCAAATAAAATATGCTATTTTTCTTACGTCGGTAAATTTATGCAAGAACATCACAAAGATCTATTTTCAATAGAGGACAAGCAAAAATATTAATTATTAATTGTGGCAGGTACAGGGTTCCTCCTATTTAGACAAAATCTCGTTGATTTATTATAAAATACAAAAAATAATTTTAATTACAGAAATGTAGGGTTTCTCTGGAATCGTAAGAATTCGGTAATAACAAAAACAAATGAACATGTAAAGCTGTTAGAACTTAACAACCTCACATCAGATCCAGTGAACGAAATTTATGTAAATTTTAATTTATGCAGTTCGACTTTGGGCTACTCGGGTATGCCAAAAGTGGCCGTCTGTCTCCGTTTGTCATATTACTTTATACAGGGGCCGTCATTGTGAAATACTATACAGGGCGTTTCCAAATTGCGTGCTGATGTTAAAAGAAGTGTTTTTATGTCCTAAAAGTCTTAACTTTTGAGATACAGGATGGTAAAGTTTAAAAAGAAAATATTTTTTTTCATCCCAATTGTGATGCTATTGTAGGTAACTGCATGAAATTTAATACACGTCTCCTATGCATTAAGGAGCATACGGATTTACCCAGGTTAATTACATATGCGCGCCACTGGTAGAACTTTTAAAAATTGATTGTTAATAAAATATGCCTTTTTATGCATATAAGACGTGTTTCAAATTTCACACAGTTACTTATCTATAATAGCATCAGAATTAGGATTTAAAAAAATGTTTTTTACCCTCTATCTCCAAAGTTAGGATTTTTAGGTTCATATTAAACTTTTTTCTTAAAAAGGTCCAAGAATCACCCCCCTTTACCATTAGCACGCAATTAGGAAACGCCCTGTATAGTACTTCACAATGACGCCCCTGTACAAAGTAATATGACGGAGACAAACGGTCACTTTTGGCATACCTGAATAGCCCAAAGTCGAACTGCATAAGTTAAAATTTTGATAAATCTTGTTCACCGGAATCAGTGCTGGCTCCCCTACTATAACTACATTGATGTGTTAATTTTGGAAAAATATGAATTCTGTAGTTTTTCAAATATTAATTGCAATATTAGATATTTTTTGACACCCGGTATTGAGCAGAAAATTAATTATTTTGAAGCAGTTTATTGACAGCTACTTTATAAACAGTTTTACAAAATATATGAAAAAAAACTAAGCCATTTTTGAGGTTCACGGCTGTGATTCTAATGGTTCGATTCCTTCTAAATCGTCTTCCTCTGAAAATGATGAGGTTTCGTCGTCACTTCTAATTTTCAGCCGATATTGAGTCAATCGCTTCTAATGTTATTTTATTTAAATCTTTAATTGAAAGTTCACTGGTGTTGCGCTCTCGAATATATTTTTTTACTCCTGCCCATGCAAGTTCAATAGGGTTGAGGTCGCACATGAATGGAGGCAGCCTTAAAGGTGTATGACCGAGGTTACGTAAAAGACCGTCAATTTTATACTTTTTTTCTCTAGGCTTGTTGGCTGATATTACTTCTTATAATTGATATTTTCTCCATGTTGGATCACAAACAAGATTGTTCGATTTAAACCAGAAAAAAGTAGAAAAATGAAAGTTGAATCAGAGAATAGGGGATTCCATTCGTAACCAAAAATTCTGTACCATTCTTAAACATTATCATATACTTTGCATATGCAAGGAATTACATTGCAATTCAATGAAAAGTACTTGAAATTGAATTGGAACGCTATATGCATTGCATTGCAATTCCAATTTAAGTACTTTTCATTGAAGCAGCATGTCAGGTTTGGTGTGTTGTATTATCTTGTTGCTAAAGATGGATGGGTTTAAGGTGCTAAGGAAAACACAATAAAAACTTTGTTAGTTGTATTCGGATATGCCAGAAACAAACGTTTCAGGATGTCATCCCACATTTAAAAAACATGTGCGATATTAAAAAACGTATAAATCTAACTTTATAAAAAAAGATATAAATATGAAGTATCAAAAAATATAAAAGAAAAAACTTTAAAACAATCGATTACAGCTTCTTT
The DNA here is from genome assembly GCA_030620095.1 of Kuschelorhynchus macadamiae. Classification (NCBI taxonomy): domain Eukaryota; kingdom Metazoa; phylum Arthropoda; class Insecta; order Coleoptera; family Curculionidae; genus Kuschelorhynchus; species Kuschelorhynchus macadamiae. The sequence goes on from JAUTXW010000820.1 coordinate 134,877, forward strand.
GATCTTAGTTTTTTTCAATTTATCCAATTGATTTTTCATACAAAATTTTACGTCATTCCATGATCTTCGCGCGAGTATCTCATTATTTTCTTCAATACATTTGGTACAATCCTCTTTTACGGATACAGTGCCTCGTTTGATTGCACTTTAAAAAAAATTTAAAACGGCCGCCTTTTCTTCGGAAGAGCAAGTTCGTCGAACATTGGTTTTTGATTTAGCTACTGCCTCTCCTAAAATCATATTTTATCATAACTATCCGTACGTAATCTAATACAAATTACATAAACTAATGTTTTAACTTTTATTTAGGGAGTTTCATAAAATGTAGGCCAACGTTTAAAGAGAGATTATTTTAAGAAAATAAGACTAGAAGTTTATATGAAGATGGATCCGCAAACGCTTCGTTTTCGAGCTACAGGGTTGTTTTTTCTATACATAATTTTAATAACATTGTCTAAGGATTTTTTTGTCACGAGAAGTTCGAATTTGAATGACTTTTACGTATAAGGGGTGCCGCTTATACGTCTATTTATTCTTTTGAAGAGTCATATTTTTTGTAGAAGCTTGTATTACGTTTTGTTTTAAATTTCTCGAAAAAGGTTGTTGATAGGTTAACATAAAAATTATATAGAAACATATTTTTTGCTTAGGAATACAGAGGCACATACAGGAAAGCAATGACTTTTTAAGACAGTGAAAAAACATGTAGGTGCACCCCTTATAAGTAACAACCGTACCAAAATCATATTAGAATTTCTCATATCAAAAAACCCCCAAGTACCGCATTTCCTTTGTATTCAAATTTACATTATTTCAAAAATTATTTAAAAATAACAAAAATTTAATTTTGATACCCCATATAGCTCGAAAACGAAGCGTTTGCAGAGCCATGTTCATATAAACGTTTTCTTATTTTCTTACAGAGAATTTCTTTTTAAACTTTTTTGAGACGCCCTCCATACTTACTAGGTGCAACCTGGGCGACAGATGATACTCGTAGGCCTAAAGTGACCCTTGTTTTCTTGATCGCACCTGAATATTCTGAAAACAAATGAAGGTATTTTTATGATTAATAGCGATACTTTTATGATGACTCTATAGGTGTGTTGTAAAGGTCGCAAAAACAAAGTAGCTACAAAGTTGCTTTTTTCCAAATTAAAAAATACATGGTGTTTGCATAATGCTCAGTCAACAACCTATATTGAAAAATGATGAGAGAATATCAATATCACGCTTGGACTTTCAAAAAAAGTAGGTATTTTTCTTTAACTGGTTTTAATATACGCCACACTTTTATTTGTATTATTTGAGTACTCTGCATGTACTTTTTTTACTCTTTTAGGGCATAAGTAGAAAGCAAGATTCACAATTTTGTTAGCATCCAAAAAGTTTTTTGGCCTCCGTTCTGAGCAGTCAAAACTGTTGTTACCGCACTGGTGTGGTAAACTAGTATCTGTGGAAAAGATATTATTACTTTGTATTTGTATTCCTCATTGTCAATGTTATTATCATTTTGTTTTCTTTGGATTTAATTTTAAAATAAAACATACACAACACGTTCAATGTTCCATAATTTCATTTTAAAGTAAAATTATTGAGGTTAGTAATAAAAAAATATATCCCACACAACCTTTTCTGCTTCGTTGGTATGTTTATAATCTTCTTTAATAGGGAGCGACAAAATTTGACATTGTGTTCAATTTGACTAAACTCTTGTTCAAAAAGACCCAGAAAAAATTATATTGTAATATTCGCTGTTTCATTCACTGCGCTGTATGGCAAGAGGCTCTGACCTGTTGGAACCATATCTGAACATCTATACCTCCCGATTAATCCTACAAATTAATGTGATATTCAGTACAGCTTCGTTTTGAAACAAATAACCGCATACATGCGGTAAAATATTAGTGAAAACTTCACGAATATTTATTTTCCGCAATGATTAAAATAAAACGTTGCAATTCGGAACATTTTTAAGGGTTCAAAAGTACTGATTACATATAAGTATATATCTATTAAAAAGTTCAGAACAAACTAAATTTGGAATTTAAACCAGCTTCGCTGCTCGCCCCCACTCTTAATTTTTTATTAAAATTCCAAACTGGTTTTAAAACATCTACACCTGCAAATACCGCTAAAACGACATATTTCTGGATTTTTTTTTACTACGACAAGACATAATTCTTACAAAATGTCCAATAGATTCATAAATTGAAACTTGTATATATCGTGAATACCCACGAACCCATAAAAAATATTCGATTTTTCGATTTATTTTATTTTTACCCCTTTTGCTTGTAACTTAAAACTTACGCGTATTTTTACTAAAAGCACAAACTGGTTTTATTACTGAGATTTATTTACTCACATCCTACTAGAAGAAATCATTACAGGACTATTTATGAAAATTCTATTTTTCACCAATTAACCCCCCGTTTCAGCCTTTTTCCCAAACCAACTTTACCCAAAATTAATCCGATTCATTCTCATGAAAATGTGTTTTGCTACTCCCCGCTTTAAATGTAGCCCTAAAATTTATATGATGCTCGATGTCTCCTTGATTAACCTTTACTCCTATTTTTACTAAAAAAACCCAACTGGTTTTATCGTCAAAATTTGTTTAACCAAAATCCTACTAGAAGAAATCAATAAGCGATTATTCACGAAAAAAAAATCTATTTTTCTATTAATCTCCCGTTTTAACCTTTTTCCTTAAATCGATCTCATGAAAATGTATTTTACTCCCTCCTTTAAACGTACCTCCTCGAATTTTATTAAAATTTCGCAATGAAATCTGCATACTCGAAAATCTTATTTTCACAATTAACCTCTACTTTTTGATCCATATCCATATCGGCTGGAATATAACGAGATCTTTCTGCTGGCTAGAATGATTTGTCTTTAGCGAGAGAAGTAAAACAAGAAAATAAACAATAATTTTCCAATGTATTTATTTAAGCCTAAACCTACCATAAAATCGTTATAATGTTCTTAATCCAAACTACCTACCTAATCTAAAACGTACTATCAAATTTTATTTTTACCAATCGGTTACAGGCTCGGAGCTCTGTCTATAACCTCACACAGGTTAATATTATTAACGTGGCGCTTATAATTAATAAAATATGGCATTCAAATATTTAAATAACATAATACATAAAATACTTACCTTATTTAATATTTAACTAAATCACCTGCAAAATGGTAAACACAATTTCAAAAAACAAGACCTCTCCAATTCAAGCTTAATATAACCCGCATTACCGGTTTAATAATAGTCGCATATTAGTCGTTGTATTTAACCTTGAACAGTCTAGTTAAATACGGCAACATAGCACGTTGAAGTAGATGGCGCCACTACCTTTGCTCGAAGGGAGTTGTTATAATTATGAATGTGTGTACAATGTGAATAACAATCAATTATGACGACTTTTACACAGTTTTAATAGATTTCAGGTATCTTTATAAGCAATTATATATAAGGTTAAAAATGTATGGGAAGATGTCGCTACTAACTTTATGTAGGTTCTTAACTAATCAGAAAATATACTGGTTCATTTTATGCATAGAAAACTCCATTTAAAATTGTGACAACGCGTGTAAGTTGCCACAATTTTAGGAGGTGTTAGAGTACAGGAATATTCACACACAAGTTGTCACAAGTATAGTGCCGCGGACACACACACACACACACACACACACACACACACACACACACACACACACACACACACACACACACACACACACGCACACACGCACCACGCACCACGCACCACGCACCACGCACCACACACCACACACCACACACCACACACCACACGCACACGCACACGCACACGCACACGCACACGCACACGCACACGCGCACGCGCACGCGCACGCGCACGCGCACGCGCACGCGCACGCGCACGCGCACACGCTCACGCACACGCACACGCTCACGCACACGCTCACGCTCACGCTCACGCACACGCTCACGCACACGCTCACGCACACGCTCACGCACACGCTCACACACACACACACACACACACACACACACACACACACACACACACACACACACACACACACACACGCACACGCACACGCACACGCACACGCACGCGCACACGCACGCGCACACGCACACGCACACGCTCACGCTCACGCTCACGCACACGCTCACGCTCACGCTCACACACACGCACACGCACACGCACGCACGCACGCACGCAACCGCACACGCACACACACACACACACACACACACACACACACACTTCACCCGAAGAACTGCCACTGATGGTGTCATCTAAACTATTTTGCTCATCGGTCATCTTTGAAAATGGCGTATGACTTGATATATTAACGTCATATGTCAGTCTTTTTGGACATTTGAATCATAAATCAGTTATAATCTAAACATATTTAAATAAAAAAATACATTTTAAATGAAAATTTAAGCATCTTAAACATACCTATTTTACTAACATACCACATTGATTGATCGATCGAAATTATTATTTATAGGTCGTTTTTAATTAAAGTTTTTCGTGCTTTGAGTTATTTAATAAAAACAAAAAAAATTAGATAATTAAAAACGTTTTATTATTATATATAAGTATATTTTGGTTATGACAATAGCTGCGAACTGTTGCTCCGATTCTGTAACAAACTCTTCGCCTCTTTAAGTTTACATCGACCTGTAAATATAAAATATGACTTTGAGAGTATAGTTGTTATGCCGGTTTTTTGAAAACACTTAAAGCCATTCGTTGCATATCCAAAATAATCTGGATCTGCCAGAAGGATCTCCCTCGTATTGAGTATGCGCCCTTTTTAGCAAAGAACGGAGCGGACAGTATTCCTGGAACCTGAACCAGCTTTAGGCGTAACCCATGAAACGAACCATCAAAAGTTTTTATTTCCTGTACCCTTGTGAAGGGGATAACAGAGATATGTTAAACATGAACAGAGTTAAGTTAAAAATTACAATTTTATTGGTCTGTACCAACGACATATAAAAAGGATAGACTCCTTTGTTTACATTTAAAAGCGATCAGTCATTAAACTAAGAAAGCGCGTTTGACAGCTTTGCTACTCTCGACAGTACATTTTGTGACTACTGTGGTTAATTCACGAAGATATTGGCACAAATACTGCTTTTAGGAAAGTTAATATTGCATTTTATTACTAAAATAACTTTAAATAAGCGAATACCAAACAAACCGAGAAAGTTTTTTTCTATCGTTTCGTTTTTATTAATCTTGTTTTGCTTAAAGGAATAATATTGTTGCATTTACCCGAGTCGTTTCCCACATTTACTTCATGCTACTCCGTAGATAAAATGAATTTGCACCAAGTGTGTATTTATCTCTTTCTGTCTTTGCCTGCTAAATAGAGTAGACATTTAAGCAATAAACGCTAAATAAAAGATAATAAATCTAAATTAATCGGAGTAGACACTGGTTACAAGCTGTCGTTATCTAAACAAAGACGCCACGCTCATCGATCATGTCAGCAGCGAATTTAATATCAAATTCATTTTATCAAACGAATGCGCCATCTGTGGTGGGGGTCCTGACTCATTTCGACCTTGCATTGACCTTGCTTTGAAGGCCTCTGTTAGATATTTTTGTCGTCTTTGTCCTGGATTTTCATGGTTTTTAATATTTAAGTTCACTGTGGGTTATGAATTACAGTTACAAAAACGCCGGTAAGTAACCTTTATGTCAAATGTGCCGTGCCCAGTGAAGTAGGTGCGACAGACGCGTAAGGAAGAATTAAATTTCTGATTAAACTGCAGATAAAAACAATTTAGGTATTTCAAAATTCTGTTTTTAAGACCTTCAATGCTTACAGAGAGTAATATAGTTGAAGCATAAACATATACAAATGAATTTCGAGAAGTTCACTTATGTCCACATAACACCATGCACTTTATTATGTAGTTATTGCTTTTTTCTTGTAATTTAATTAATTTTGTGTTTAGGACCATTAAATTACAAGGGTTTCTAGCTCTGGGTTACAGATTATTCATAAGAGGCAAAGTTATGTAGGTTGTTTATTGTGTATTTTTTTTGTCTGCTTTATTATTTGGGCTTGGGCAATTTCCTGCAGTGGTAGTACCGACCCTTACAATAAATGTTAAAAATAACATAATTTTGGTCCAATCTAGTAATTTTTCAGACTTTCCCGTATATACTTGATTTTTCAAGTATAGACAGAAAAGAGAAAACTAAATATAGATTGCGTTTAACGCTCTATCCCTTCTACGCTAACGTGAACGAACTTTCTAAATTTTGGTTCACGTGAAATCAGATGTGATGTCACTAGCGTTCAGCTAACTAATATACTATTTATTTATTTTCTTTCATAACCTTTGTAGCGTAGTGGTAGGATTCTCGGGCCACGTCGTACAGGACGTGGGGTCGAATTTTGAGACGGGTGGAAAATTTTTTTTTAAACAGAACTAACAATTAATAAAAATGCGAATTATTTATTTTCTTAAACTTTGGATTGTTTAGGTTTGCTCCAAAGAACCAACCAAATTCCAAGTCTATATTATTAAAACAACGAATTTTTTAAAACAAAATCTATACTTTTGGCATCAGTTCAGCAATAAAGCCATCATTCAGACGTTTTTGTTATTTAAGGTGAACCAACTTTTCGGCGATTAGTTTACACTAGCGTGGAAGGAGCAACGGCGTTAATTTAAATGTAGATAAATGTCTAATTTTTTAAGATCAACTTTTCTCCAACATTTTATTTTTAGTATAAGTACTGATAATAATGTATGTTTTATAAAGGGTAATTTATGATGATGTAGCAATAATACAAATAATAAGTCCATTGGCATATCAAGATTTTAGCTCTAGTTCGGAATAAACTTGCTGCAGTCTTGCATATTATCTTGCTAGTGCAAAATTTAGTAAAGACATTTCATGGTGTAAAAAGTAGACTTACCATTCGTATTTGGATATAATTTGGTTAGCCTACCATCACGTTTATACAAATGTTACATTATATCTTAAGAACTCAAGATTGCTCGAGCAAGTTGATATGCACTTGCAGCTGCCTTTAAGTTAGACTGTAATGTTTCCTTTCATAGAATTTAACCAATTATAACACTAGGAGTTTGATACATATTATGTTATAAGGCTAGATTTTGTATACATATTATGTTTTCTATTTGCAAACTAAAAACATAATTAGGTATTATAATTTTCTACCTTTCTAAATATACGCCTGCTGTTTTATGCAACTTTGTAAAGTCGGGTTCATAATTCATTGCAGGTACAAGTCTCAAAATATAAGTCATTATAGTCAGATATTATTTAATAGATGAGAGCCTACATCTGCACTAAACTTTTTTCGATGTCAGACTGCTTGTGCTATTGACAGTAATTATGTATGTAAGACAATGTTTCGGTCGATCGTACCTGTTAGTAGCTCTAACAGATATATTTATTTTAGTTCATAATAAAAAATAATATCAACTTTTCAAAAATTACTAGATAAACACAGTAAAAAAACAGGGTATATATTTTACATCCAGAAACATCTTGATTTAATTTTTCTAAAGATAAAATATTTCCCGAGGTATTTCTATATTTTCCGTAAGTGCATATATATTAAGCAATTAAGAAATAAGTTCCTTAAAAAGATTTATAATACTATTTTATTTCAGATTTCCTGAAAATTCTGAGATGGAGAATTTGTACAGAAATATCCTAAAATCTGTTCAGATCATTTTAGTTTAATGATATTCTGACTTAGCCTGACGGGAGATGTTATTAGCCTACTTGCAAATCCAACCTTACACCTTTGTATTTAAAGTTAATATACAATATACTTGTTAATTATTTCGTGAAATAATTTTTGAAATCTAAGACTATAATATTGCTGGATGGGCCCTGGAACACCCCTAAGGACAATGTTTGAGTAAGTTTCGGATATCTAATAGATGAATATATGTCATCATGTTTGCATTTTCATATCATCATATTGATACCTTGTATAAAAAAAATTGGCATTGATACTGCGATTTTATTTACTTTTTCTATCATTCATGTCAAATTAGTGGTGCAATTGGCAATTAGTAATTTAATATACCCAGGACAGGGAGGGGTGGAGCAACGCTTCCTCCTCCTCATTATTTTATCCTGTTGACCAAATCTTACATTATTGAATAATATGCAGCTCTTTACTTTCCACTGTTTACTTTTTTTAGTTAGTTTTAATGACAAACATTTTATATTTGTATTATTGAATAAATATTGTGTTGGCAACGTTAAAAGGTTGTTGCCAAATTGAAAAAACTGTTGCAAATATTGTATTCCTCCCCCACCCAATATTTTGTCTTCAATCCCTCCTTGACCAGGTATTTATGATTAGGGGTAAATATCAGTTAAATCTAAGTTTTGTGCTATAACAAGTATTACATACATTTTACTTAACACTTTTATTTATAACTAAAAAACATCAGTCTAGTGATTTTTGAATGTACTTAAATTAATGGTTTTGGCGTAAGTAAAATAAACATAACAGCACTTGCTACGTATTGGTGTCAAATACCTAGAAGAACACCATACACCTTGTTGGGAAAAAATATACATTGCTTTTTTTCTAAAATGCTAAATAATGGTAAATATTAGTAATTGTTTACATTTCTGCACCATCACCGATTTTAGTTGAAACTTCGCTTCAATCGATTTATAAATTATCAGATATTGTTTGCATCGTTATCGCATTTTTGTACATCTTAAAATCATAGAAGATAATTAATTAAAAACTTTATAGAAAACGTGGTTTATTTTGAAGTGATGAAATAGAATCAGATATATAACAACTAAAACGAATAAACATGCGTAAAAATTCAAATAGATCTCGTTTTATGTTGGTCTGATAATACTCCTATAGAGCGAAATACCTATCTTTGACTGAGACCGAGACTTTGTGTCTGTTTTTTTACATTTCGATTATAGTAAAAATCGACAGTTTCTTCTAATTTCTACAAATAAACATACTTCCTTCAAATAAACCATATAAAAGATATAATATTCAAAAGTTAAATTTGCGCTAATTATCTGTTGTGAGCTTTGCACTGAGATGCATTTATTTTTTAGTCATTATTTCATTAAATACAGTTTTTGTAAAAACAAAATATAAGATGCAGCTACTAGCTATTGCAACAGTTATTATTGAATATAAAACAATGTTTAAATATAGCTTTAACTTTCATTTTGGTTAGTTAACCTCACCTTTTTATTGACTTCTACAACACAAATCAATCGAAAAGCTAAACGCTTGGACCATGCTAAAGACTTAAATTTTAAGTACTTTACAACGCCCAAAATTAAAATTCTGTTTTAGATTACCATCAAATAATAGGTTGAAATATTGAAGATTGATCATCATTTACCCAAAAGAACTAAATAATGCACGAATTATTTTGTGTCCAGTCATATGAATAAGCTTGATGGCTGAGGTCTGATTATATCAAATACTATCATAGCTACAAATTAATAGATACTACCCGTCCAGTGTAATGGTTATGACCTAATAAGGCTACCTCAAAATGTGATACTGGGATAATTTTGAGAAAATTGTTTTGGTAAGTCTCTTGATTTAAACTTTAAACCTACAGTGATATTCATAGTTTACTAGATAGCTAATATAAAATATAAACATATGTATATCTGTGTGTAATTTGGGATTATTGACGCATTTGCCTCTATCTTTATCTTATATAAGAAAACGCCAATAGTAAAAATAATAGATACCTACAGGTATTACATGATGAACCATCGAAAAAAAAAAGTTTTAGTTTTAAATATGCATCTTCACATAACAAGTATTTTGAAATTAATTAACAATTTTTGTTAGATTTAAACATATCAGGAAAACATTATGTAACAATTTTTCTTGCTTCTTCTGTTCGATATAACTATTGTTATGTAAATAAAATCATCTTTTTAACATGTTTTAGGGTTGCAAGATGCCGAAATCATGTTTTCCTATTTCCATTGGTAGGTCTGTGTGTTAATTAGTCTGTTCGGGACAAACTATCTAATACAGTTCAAATTTTGTGCATGGGGTTGAATTGGCAAATCTTTAATTTAGTGAAACAAAATGGCGTTCTAAAATATATTTTTTTTTAAATTAGTATAAAGAACCACTTACCAGTTTGTGGTATACTTTTTTCTTAAATTTTCATTAAAAAGGCTTTGCCTATTTTCCCGACGAAGTGCCTGTAAATTCGCTTATTGTGAAGTGTTTCTTTTATTTAAAAAAAACAGAAATTTATTAGATACAGTTTATATAACAAATAACTTTTAAACTGTGTTATCTGTGTGTGTGGTAGAATTAAGTGAGGAATTCCAGACATATTTTTGTATCTAGAAAGAATGTATGAATGACAATCAGACTTGGAAAAAAGACTTCCAAAGATAAGTCAGAAAACATATGATAATAAAGGGTAACAACAAAATTACAATAAGTCAAATAGAACTGGATTTTCCTTACAAATTTTGCATGTTATTACCCAATTTTTATTACACTGCTATATGCAAAAATTCTATCGCCAAAAATTGAGTTGATAGAAGACATAAGATCCCCTAAAAAAGTATATATCGAATGAAGTTCCGGGTAAAAGAAATTTACCGACTTTTATATTTATGGCCTTTCAAACATTCTAATAGGCAGCTATTTTGTTCCGCGTTTCAATGTTTTACCAGTTTCTACTTATATGGCACTTGATTTTTAGGCAAAATATAACAGTCTTTTACCCTATAACATATTATGTATTCTAATTTTTGAGCAAAACTCAATAAGTCGGTTTTTTACTCTGATTTTTTAAATATTTTATTTGGCCGCCATTTTGTTCCGCAATTATAATTTTGTACTAAAAAGTTCATCTCTATATAACATTTAATTCTTTTGCGAAATTTGAAATTAATCGAATAAGTAGTTTTTCAGACTTGATTCATTAAAAATATTAATCGGCCGCCATTTTGTGGAAGAATGATTTTTTTCACCATTACACCCGTCTTATGAGGGAATTAAAAAGAAAAAACTATGTTATGTACAGTTCTATAGTAAAATATTTTATCTGTAGTTTAGACCCTAAAAAGAAGATAGACACTGAGAAGGCAATTCTGTTTGCATGGATTCAACTATACTATACACTAGTAAATTTGTATCAAATTATTTTTTAATAAAACATTTCTACACTTAGAGATACCATTATAGTAAAATTATTACCAACGTTTTATTCACATAAACCATTGCTTCTTATTTTTTATTTATTTTTTATAAAAAAGTCAAAAATTCCTACAAGATTTTATTCAGTTGAAAGACACAAAGAAGAAATTCGCCAAATAATAAGAAAGTGGTATTATAGTGGATGAGGAAAACGTACAATTCAAAACATTGTGCAAAAACTGACCTTTACACTATAGGGTAAATTGTTTTTATTTTTAAAAATGCATTAAATTAATATTGCTAAGCGAATTAGAAAAATTGTCATCGTTCAATTAGCTTAACGTTAACTGAATTAGAAGAATTTGGAAAACAACTATCGATTCTGAGATACTGAAATAGTCAGTGAGTTATCTAAGAATATAAAAGCTTCAGCAGATTATAAGTTCGATTAAGAATATAAACTCATATGGAGGATGAAATTTCAACTAGAATATTTGAATCTACCAATCATCTCATTTTTCTTTTTCCAGAGAAGGTTTGCATTAAATTAAAAAATTGCAGTTTTCTGTGACTTTTCTATAGATTTTGACTGTCGGTAACGGAGTGTTATGCATAAGCTTTATGCATATTTCCTCAGGGGTAAAGTTTAGAAATTGCTTCAATCCTATTTCCAGGGGCGCACATAAACAGTAGTCATTATACTTAATAAGGTTAACATAAATTACGGCATGCTATAGGATTCCGTCCTGGGGCGAATTCATTTTTTGTTATATATAAAGTGATCTGTCTTTCGTCGATATTGGGGGAGACAATTTTATAGTATTTGCAGATGGTTTTTTTGGGCATTTTTATTAGTGGGAATTTGAAGTTTAATAAGCATATTTTGAATTTCAATCCGAAGATTGCTATGCTGTTCGGTTGATGTCAAGAGAGACTGGTATGGCGTCAGCGATGATAATTTACCACTCTATGGGAAATTCGTGCATCTTTCGAGAGCGAGCAGTGAGATGGACTTTTGGTGCCAATGGTAGGGAATCATGCAGGCCATTATTCCAGTATGAAATAAATTAAACTTCAAATGTTTGTATACTTTGAAAATTGTTTATATGACACATAAGCATAGACATAGACCACTGGTGCCAGATCATTCTTACGGAACCAGGCACTCTCATGGTTTCTAGTGAAAAAAATATTATCTTTGGAGCCCGAAAGATATGTTAATAAATCTTCACACTGTAGGGCCTGCCAAGACAAAAAAAATTAAAAGAACTTTAAAGAGCCTATTAGTGCAAAAAGCATACTACGATTTAACGGAATACTATAACGACATTCTGAATTATATTTTAATATGCCCCTTCTTTTTTATTTTGTTTTAATCCCTGTTGAAGAAGTAATTCGTCCATGATCTCTAAGAGGCCTAGTTTAATAATTGCGGAAAAGAAAAAAAAATCTAGTATTGCCTCCTCTAGCAACTCTGAAAGCTTCTAATCTGCATTCTTTCCATTGGTATATGGTTCCTTCTTCTGATAATGCATCTGCCAATCCTGCTAGACTTTCAGGAGACCTTTCTCGTGAACGCACCCTTCTTCCTAATTCATCTCAAAAATGGCTTCTCGCAGGCCACTGTAATGTGGCGATACCTGCAGTTTCTAGGAAGTTCTGCACTATTGCTGCGGTTTGCGGTCGGGCATTATCCTGCATCAGAATAAAATTGTTACCAACTATGTATTTAAGACTTGTTGCTGTGATATTCTTTTAAATTTGTGATTTTTGGCAGGCGTCTTTGTCGTGATATCCAGCACCAGTTCATCATATTACTTGTGGCGTAAATCGATTTTATCCTCCATTTTCATTCGCTTTCTTTTATTCTGCATGGAATAAATTAATGAATTTTTTTTCGATTGTTTACGTTAACAATAACATTCAATAAACTATAGTGCGTTCCAACCAACAGATTCAGCGTTTTCGGCAGTTTTGGTTCAACCTATAGCCAGTCTCACATAATACTTTAGTGTTTTTCGCAATGTCGGGAAACTGTTATAAATGCACTGTTTATGTAATTTTTAAAGAATCTAAAAAATGTTAATAATAAACTAACTTCTGGGGGTTCGTGGGTTTGGGAGAAGTTTGAAAAGACACAATTATATTTTGTTCAACGTTTTGTAGATTTATTTCTACTTTATCAAGCACTAAAAGGAACAAACCACATTTGTTATAGAAAATAAAAATATAAATTACAAACACATGTTCCTACCTGAACATTGTTAGCATCCGTGCATCCTTATTCCTAGACTCATTGTACAATTATATACACTTTTGCGTCCTTAAACGAAACAAAACTATATCAATACTCTTACACTGAAACGTTTCCTTTTAATTTAAAAAACTCATTTAAGTGTATTGAACTCTTGGAGACAATAACTTTACCACCTAATCATAAAATTGTATCACTCGATGTGGTGTCATTGTTTACTAATATTCCAAAACAACTTATATTAGATGTTATTGGTAGGCAATGAGGTTTCGTATCTGCTTATGTCAATACACCTAAACAACTATTCTTAGAAATGATTGCTTTTTGCTTTAATTCTAGTTTTTTTGCTTTTAAAAACAACATATATTTACAACTAGACGAAAGCGCAATGGGTAATCCTTTGAGTCCTACCTTAGCAAACATTTTAATGAACGATCTAGTGACTACAGTTTCGTGTAAACTGCCTTTTAGGGTACCTTTCTTCTTTTTATACGTGGATAATTCCATCACTGCAGTTCCGGAAAATGAGTATGGCTACATTTTAGACTGCTTTAATGGATATCACTCCAATATTCAGTTTACAATTGAAATAGAAAAAGAAAAAAAACTTGGCTTTTTAGACGTTGAGGTGATTAGAAATGACGACGGAACTTTAGAAACTAACTGGTTTCGCAAACTTACCAGCTCTGGCAGAGTTTTAAATTTCCACTTAAATAATCCTATTTCTCAGAAAATACCTACTATCACAGGAATGTTGCATAGAGCTACAACCCTCAGTCACCCGTCCTTTCACAGTGACAACATAAAAATTATAAAGAATATTTTAAAACTAAATTATTATCCATTTAACTTTTCAAATATCTGCATTAATAAATTCATAAAAACCCGAATAGAATCCGTTAAACAAAAAAAAATCGGACAAAAAGTTTTTTAAGTTTCCATTCATCAATGTTTTGTTACAAAAGATTGAAAGGTGTTTTAACAATGCCAACGTACAACTAGCTTTCTACAACTACAAAACAACAAACTATTTGTACACCAAAATCAAAGATCGTACTGCATTTGATAAACAATCTAATGCCATTTATAACATCCTATGTTCTTGCGGAAAACAGTATATAGGACAAACGAAACAATATTTAGGCGACGGAATAAACCAACATAAAAACGACTGTAAAAACCACAATCAAGCAAAAAAAAAGACAAAACTGCATTAGCTTCCCATCGCTTTAACACTGACCACACCTTTCAATTCGAAAACACTACCATTCTGAATAGAGAAACTAACTGGTACAAGCGTAACATAGGCGAAATGATTTACATATACTCGAATGATACTATCAGTCTAAGATCAGACAAACAAAATTTAAGTATTATTTATAGCAATGAGTTAGATAAATACAAGGAAAGCAAAAACATTTAAAAATATATATTAGGTATAATGGGAAAACCCCTTCTTGCTACTGCATCCTCTTATTTTTTTAATATATATTTTTTTTATTTTATTTTTATTAATTTTAAAATGTCAATTGGCTACAATATTTACTCTTGTTCTTTTACTACATTTTATGTTATATGTAATATCCCCTATTTGTAACATGTAATTTTTCAACCATCCTTTAAAGCGTCAATGTACCTGTACCCTCGACACAAAGAGTCAAGACTCTTAACTTTAAATAGAAGAAAAAAGTGTAACATCTATTTGCAAATATACTAAAATCACCATCTCCACAGTTCCTTGACAAAACGCAGTGCGGGAATATTGATATAGTTTTGCGTCGTTTAAGTACGCAAAAGTGTATATAATTGTACAATGAATCTAAGAATAAGGGTGCACGGATGCTAACAATATTCAGGTAGGAGCATGTTTTTGTAATTTATATTTTTGTTTTCTATATCAAATGTGCTTTGTTTCTTTTAGTGCTTGATAAAGTAGAAATAAATCTACGAAACGTTGCACAGAATATAATTGTGTCTTTTCAAACCCCTCCCAAACCCACGAACCACCGGAAGTTAATTTTGAAGAAATTGGAAGACAAGTTCACGTCATGGTAATAATAAAATCAATATACCTTACGGGATCTTGAGGTATCTTAAACAGTGATTTTTTGCTCCCACGTCTATTTGAATATTGTAAGTAAAGGTACTTATAACCAGGCACTTTTACAACCACAAAAATAAAACTGTATAAAAAATAATGGTTTGAAAAATTAAATAACATAAGCTCGCACTATCGATATCGCCGCTGGAGCAAGCACTTTTCCGTGCGGATTTAAGATATCAACTGGACCTCTTACTATGTCTCAGATGGCTGTACATCCGTAGGAGGCGGAGTTTCACATAAATTCGTTATGCATGCGTTAGATAGGCACATTCGCATCTGGTGTAGCTTTATCTGGGATTTAGGACTAACCTATCTTGAAATCAAACTTTATTTTAGTTTTATTGTAATATATCTATGCCATTATTTTCTAAGTAAGTCAAAGGTAATTATTCAGAAGGAGAACAAAAAACCAGATATAATATGTGTGGTTAAACAAGATCTAAAAAGATACGTAAAATCTGTAAAAACATATATTTTGGTTTAGAATATAATCATGTGGTAATAGAATTTCGCATGCGCAGGTTTAAAACAAGTAACAAACAACGACAGACAAACCAAATAGACGTGGATAAAATTACAAATCTTGAAATTAAAACACAGGTGATAAATGGTTAATAATTAAAATTATAACAAAAAACAAAAATGTAGTTTATTATTTTCTGGACACATAGCAAAATAGGTAGGTATCTCTATTATAATTGTTTGACTAACATACAAATAACGCCATTTACAGCAGTCAGCGGGCCACCGTTCACAGATATTCTAAATTCTAATATATTTATTATAGACGGTGGCTCGGCTGGCCGATCCCATGATCTCACATGCTAGACTTCATGTACTAATTCACGTGGTACATAGTACGTTCACATACATCCCATGCTATTACCTCGGCTCTAATGTTTGTCGTAGCTTATATTACCCAAGGGCAATTTTAGGAAACATTTCTGGGAGAGGGGTAATTTAAAAAAAAGTTTGTTAATATATTTATAATTATATATACCGTGTTCAGCGATATTCAAACTAACGGTTACGCGCAGCAGCATTGGCATGTCTGACTTCGCTACGTTTTCTCTTAGATACTTTTTCGAAAAATTTGTTTAGGCATTAGGATTTCACTTCTGATCAATGGGATTTTATCATACTCATGATATTATTTAAAAAACTTTATAAGTCTTTTATTACAAAATTTCTATTGAAACAGTTCTTTCTGGATAAAAATTGTCTTGCATATAACAGTTAACGTTGACATACATCTTTTTAAAAGAACAGTTTTAAAGTATTTCCTAGTAAAGCCCTTCTTTAAAGTATCACTTGTGCAAAAATAATCACGTTTTAAATTTTGGCGCTAAATTTTTAAGTTAAACGCTTCTTGAACCTTAATTTTTGGAAAAACTCGCGCTGATATTTTCATTGTTTGAGTAATATTGTGTAATATATACTAATAATACTTCCAGACCTAGATTTTCTCGTCTATATTTTGCCTAGACTATTAATGAATAAATTAACTGGGTCACCGTACACGTGCTGAGAGCAAGCAGTATTTCTGTTAAAAAAACTGCGCAGATTACGCACTCTGGAGGATACTCCTTAAGACTGTCTACTAAAGTTATATTCTCAAGTCGTGTAAAGCCCCAGGCCCCAAAAGATGTCAAAGTGTCTATTAAACATTTTTTATCGTTTACCAATTAAATCATGGCACATCAAAGGTGATAACAAAAACATCGTTGAAAATATAAAAAATAATACAGTTAGAATTCAAGTCAATAATGACATTATCAGTGGACAAACCTAAGACAAAATTTGGATCAACGAATGACCGACTAGAAGGTTCCTTAAAAATCCCAAATTGAGTGCTGAAATTACTAATATTGATAAACAATTAATTATTAATTTTGCCATAATTCTAAGGGTATTGTCCAGTGGCTATATAATAGATTTAGATAAGTTCCGTCATTTATTAAAAGAAATACGAGCACTTTATATAAATAATTATAACTGGTTTTACATGCCTACTTGTATTCACAAAATGTTGGTACATGCTGCCATAATCATAGTCAAGTTTTTTGATTTCCCTATAGGCCAACACGGATTTAATTATTATATTATTACCTACCAAATGACTAAATTAAGAAATATTTAATAAATAAAAATCCCATTGATTGCTCTAAAGATATATTTTTAGCCAGTGAAAGATGATTAATTATTATTAAAAAGTTGACAGAGTTTGCAAAAAAGAGAATAGTTTCCTATTTTCAAACATCCCACTGTCACTTCTACGCGGACGACTTCAAATTTTTTAATATCGTCTGCCCAGATGTCAAAGATTTACAAATGGATTTTAAATGATTTCATACAGTGGTGTAATTTAAATTGTCTATAAATTAATATTTCCAAACGCAAGGTTATTAGCTTCTGTAAGTGTGTTAATCCAATAATGTCATCTTATATTATAAATTAGGTAGATATCGATAGAAAAAATTCATTTATTGACCTAGGTATAATTTTTGATGTAAACGTATCTTTTAACTTAGATATCGACAGTATTGTCACAGCTTAACTCTTAAACTATAAAACAAAGGATAGACTCAATATTTCTTTCATAAATAGTTTCAAAAATTGGATCTATTTTTGTTTTTCGCGTGCTATGGGTGCGAGAGATATTTCGAAAATATCTGGGGCATAAACGTTTGGTGTGCTATTTTGGACAATTACATTATTGGTCCAAAATTTTTTGAAAGATTCTGAGAGATATCTAGAATTTCTTGTCGAAGAATGGCCTCATTACTTTGAAAACGTCCCTTTAGCAGTGCACCATGATATGTACTTTAAACAAGATGAGGCACCCGCCCATAATGGTCGAATCGTAGCAGAGTATCTTCAGCAAGCCTTCCCTGGAAAATGGATAAGAACAAATGAGCCGATCAAGTGGCCACCAAGATCCCCAGATTTGACTGGATTAGATTATTTCTTGTGAGGTCACCTGAAAGAATGAGTCTACAGAACACCTCTTAACGACTTAAAAGACTTCAAAATAAGGACCACAGATGAGTGTAGGCAATTAACCCTGCTGTGTTAAAATCAGATACCTCACGTGAACTAATGTATCGAGCTGAGTATGTACCGAGGTTAATGGGCAACACTTGGAACATCTTATAAAATAATCAAGTTTTTAGTTAGTATTTAGATATTATTTGTTAAAATTAATAATTAAGGTTTAATAAAATACTTATATGAACTATTCGTATTCCTTATATTAATGCTTACAAAATTTTAGCTTTAAATATGCATCTTCACATAACAAGTATTTTGAAATTAATTAACAATTTTTGTTAGATTTAAACACATCAGGAAAACATTATGTAACAATTTTTCTTGCTTCTTCTGTTCGATATAACTATTGTTATGTAAATAAAATCATCTTTTTTACATGTTTTAGGGTTGCAAGATGCCGAAATCATGTTTTCCTATTTCCATTGGTAGGTCTGTGTGTTAATTAGTCTGTTCGGGACAAACTATCTAATACAGTTCAAATTGTGTGCATGGGGTTGAATTGGCAAATCTTTAATTTAGTGAAACAAAATGGCGTTCTAAAATATATTTTTTTTAAATTAGTATAAAGAACCACTTACCAGTTTGTGGTATACTTTTTTCTTAAATTTTCATTAAAAAGGCTTTGCCTATTTTCCCGACGAAGTGCCTGTAAATTCGCTTATTGTGAAGTGTTTCTTTTATTTAAAAAAAAAACAGAAATTTATTAGATACAGTTTATATAACAAATAACTTTTAAACTGTGTTATCTGTGTGTGTGGTAGAATTAAGTGAGAGTGGAATTCCAGACATATTTTTGTTTCTAGAAAGAATGTATAAATGACAATCAGATTTGGAAAAAAGACTTCCAAAGATAAGTCAGAAAACATATGATAATAAAGGGTAACAACAAAATTACAATAAGTCAAATAGAACTGGATTTTCCTTACAAATTTTGCATGTTATTACCCAATTTTTATTACACTGCTATATGCAAAAATTCTATCGCCAAAAATTGAGTTGATAGAAGACATAAGATCCCCTAAAAAAGTATATATCGAATGAAGTTCCGGGTAAAAGAAATTTACCGACTTTTATATTTATGGCCTTTCAAACATTCTAATAGGCAGCTATTTTGTTCCGCGTTTCAATATTTTACCAGTTTCTACTTATATGACACTTGATTTTTAGGCAAAATATAAGTCTTTTACCCTATAACATATTATGTATTCTAATTTTTGAGCAAAACTCAATAAGTCGGTTTTTTACTCTGATTTTTTAGATATTTTATTTGGCCGCCATTTTGTTCCGCAATTATAATTTTGTACTAAAAAGTTCATCTCTATATAACATTTAATTCTTTTGCGAAATTTGAAATTAATCGAATAAGTTGTTTTTCAGACTTGATTCATTAAAAATATTAATCGGCCGCCATTTTGTGGAAGAATGATTTTTTTCACGATTACACCCGTCTTATGAGGGAATTAAAAAGAAAAAACTATGTTATGTACAGTTCTATAGTAAAATATTTTATCTGTAGTTTAGACCCTAAAAAGAAGATAGACACTGAGAAGGCAATTCTGTTTGCATGGATTCAACTATACTATACACTAGTAAATTTGTATCAAATTATTTTTTAGTAAAACATTTCTACACTTTGAGATAGCATTATAGTAAAAGTATTACCAACGTTTTATTCACATAAACCATTGCTTCTTATGTTTTATAAAAAATTCAAAAATTCCTAAAAGATTTTATTCAGTTCAAAGACACAAAGAAGAAATTCGCCAAATAATAAGAAAGTGGTATTATAGTGGATGAGGAAAACGTACAATTCAAAACACTGTGCAAAAACTGAGCTTTACACTATAGAGTAAATTGTTTTTATTTTTAAAAATGCATTAAATTAATATTGCTAAGCGAATTAGAAAAATTGTCATCGTTCAATTAGCTTAACGTTAACTGAATTAGAAGAATTTGGAAAACAACTATCGATTCTGAGATACTGAAATAGTCAATGAGTTATCTAAGAATATAAAAGCTTCAGCAGATTATAAGGTCGATTAAGAATATAAACTCATATGGAGGATGAAATTTTAACTAGAATATTTGAATCTACCAATCATCTCATTTTTCTTTTTCCAGAGAAGGTTTGCATTAAATTAAAAGATTGCAGTTTTCTGTGACTTTTCTATAGATTTTGACTGTCGGTAACGGAGTGTTATGCATAAGCTTTATGCATATTCCCTCAGGGGTGAAGTTTAGAAATTGCTTCAATCCTATTTCCAGGGGCGCACATAAACAGTAGTCATTATACTTAATAAGGTTAACATAAATTACGGCATGCTATAGGATTCCGTCCTGGGGCGAATTCATTTTTTGTTATATATAAAGTGATCTGTCTTTTGTCGATATTGGTGGAGACAATTTTATAGTATTTGCAGATGGTTTTTTTGGGCATTTTTATTAGTGGGAATTTGAAGTTTAATAAGCATATTTTGAATTTCAATCCGAAGATTGCTATGCTGTTCGGTTGATGTCAAGAGAGATTGGTATGGCGTCAGCGAGGATAATTTACCACTCTATGGGAAATTCGTGCATCTTTCGAGAGAGAGCAGTGAGATGGACTTTTGGTGCCAATGGTAGGGAATCATGCAGGCCATTATTCCAGTTTGAAATAAATTAAACTTCAAATGTTTGTATACTTTGTAAATGGTTTATATGACACATAAGCATAGAGATAGACCACTGGTGCCAGATCATTCTTACGGAACCAGGCACTCTCATGGTTTCTAGTGAAAAAAATATTATCTTTGGAGCCCGAAAGATATGTTAATAAATCGTCACACTTTAGGGCCTGCCAAGACAAAAAAAATTAAAAGAACTTTAAAGAGCCTATTAGTGCAAAAAGCATACTACGATTTAACGGAATACCATAACGACATTCTCAATTATATTTTAATATGCCCCTTCTTTTTTATTTTGTTTTAATCCCTGTTGAAGAAGTAATTCGTCCATGATCTCTAAGAGACCTAGTTTAATAATTGCAGAAAAGAAAAACAATGTTTCGGTCTCAGTCAAGTGGTTTAATACAGTAAAAAGCTAGGATTACACGTCTTTCGCTAAACAAACAGGCATCATCGGATTTTAAAACAACAAAAACATGTAGAATAAATAAAACTAGCACATACAACAACAGATGTGTTTGTCTAATTATGTAGTTGTATCTGCCAGTTTTATATATTTTATGTGTTTTTGTTGCTTTAAGATCTGATGAAGCCTGTTTGTTTGGTGAAACACGTGTAATCGTAGCTTTTTCCTGTATTAGACCACTTTTCAATAATTAATCCTTGTTTCTCAATTAATATGTTTACACTGCTTCTTACCTTTTTTTAGCTATTTCTTTGATTTTGATGCTGTAAATGTTATTTTCTTTTTTTTTTTCGTGGCTTTACGTTTGAAAACTGAATAATACATATTATTATAACTACTTAGATAATAAAACTCGTCGCTTTGTCAATAAGAATTAGTCTTAGGCAGTAAAGAATATCTTAAGTTGAATTCATTTAACATTAAAGTAAAATATCCTCTGTAAACTTTGTACAAGAAATTGTATAAATAACTGTAATTGTAATTTTGCCATTGTAGATAGTAACTGCAAAAGAACCAGTTAAATTGTTTATATTAGTGCTTTATTACTACTTAGCTCTGAACCTTACTATTTTGATTAACAAATAGGTTTTTTCTTTCTCTCTACATATAGTTAAAGGGTATCTTACTTCATTTTGCTTTTATTTTAAGAATAGTTTTCGTTCATCTGTACATATTTTGTTTGAATGTTTTTAGAAATTACTCTTTTTATGACAAGTTACAATTCATATTTTCTATCTTACATTTTTTTGTAATTTATTTATTTTAAAAAGGATGAGTGGAACACGAATTCCCCTTTTTTTCTCAGATTAAAAGAATTAGCTCTATAATTTTATAATACATTTTTGATATTTAAAATATGTATCTAAAATATTTAAACCCCATAATCATTTTTATATTCTTTCTTTTCCAGGTCCCTCTCTATCTGGCAAGCTGAGATCATTGAACAACTTGTATTACCTAGTTTTTTAATACAACTTCTAAAGAACAATGTTAAAGTTGTCATTAGGAGCACAGATTTTAATATATATTGTAAATTACTAATGTACAATGTGGTTATTTTAACTTGTCCACATTTTAATCTGGTATAAAATTTTCATTTTTCCTGATATCAAATCAAAATGTCCAGAAAAGAAATTCTATGGCAAGTTACTATGTTCCCAAGAACACAAATAAAAGTGTAAATTTTCAAAGATATAAATATAACTGGCATTTTTTTTAATGAGACACTTTCTGATTTGCACTTTCAATAGATAGATCTCATGCGCCTGGTTCTTGATACATTTGTCCTTCAAAAATGAAGAAGAACTTGGTTTTATGGCTCAGCCATTTTTTTCCTTTTCCCTTGTATTTTCAAAAATAAATCTCTAAGTTAGAGATCGTAATTTGGAAAAGTTAAAATAATCACGCTGAGTGGTTCAGAGTAAAGAACTAAACTTTTTGCTAGCCATAGGCAAACATGGATTTATTGCTTCTTGTAAAAGTTCAGAAGTAGTTTTATTTGATAAAACATAACTTTATTATATAAAAAAATTAATTTTTTTTGTCTGTTTCATTTTTTGTTGATGTATGTAAAGTATTTTTTTAAATTATTTCTTTGTTTAATACGTTATTGCATTTTTTCTAAGTCACAGTAAGTTTTAAATCATGTTCAATGAAAACAACATCGTTAGATATGTAAATTGATCAAAAACTTAATCTTCCAACCTGTTGGTATGTATTTATAAGTATTCTTCAATATCTCCACTTTACCCTTCGTATAGTACAATCATAAATGGAGGAATTTTATCCAGTTTTTATATCACCCTTTTCTAATGACTGAAAATGTATAGCTTATAGAATTTCCCGAAATGAATAAATTTACTTATTCAGTATTCCTTGTAATAGAAAATTTTTTATTTATTAGGTCATAGATCTGAATGTAAAAATTTGTTTCGCTTTTGTTAAGTGGGCAATATGTTAGTTGAATTTAGAATGATATGATTTTAAATAAGCTCTATAGGGTTATGCTTAGTCTTTTTAGGTAATTATATATTTTTTTCCAATGTTTTTAGGGCCCGTATTTATTTATTATTATCTGAAAGGCTAAGTCTATATAAAAAGAAATTCTATATTTTCTGTGATTAATCAGTATTATGTTTGTATCAAGCCTTCCTCATCATAGTCTTGTTTTTTGTTGTGGGTGAGCTCTAAGAAATTATTATACATATAGGAAAATTAGCTAAAGGCATCTACATGTCAGAAATCGTATACAAGGTTACTTTAAGGCCATTTGATTCTGTCTTGTAACGTTGGAGAGTGTAGGTGGGCACCTATGTATTTCATAATCAAACCTTTATTGCTATTATAAAAAGCACTTAAAAGGACTGTATGTGGTATGCCAGGTATCTTTCACACAGAGTCCTTTCATAATAGAAATCGGGGGCAATTCTGAATTAAAATCAACTTCCTTAGAGTTAAACACATCAGAAAATTAGATATAGCTAAGACAGATTATGCCACTTGTATCAGGACTAAGTATGTGACGTTAGCTTACAGGTTCCCTTTTCATTAAAAACAATAATTTGGAAATCATCCCCCTCGTTTTCGGACAGCAAGCATGCTTCCGTTATATAGAGTTTCTGAAGCATTCAGTTAAAAGAAAATTTTCCTTTGCAACGTTTTCATGGTTTTTTTAAATTTCACTTTGTTTTAGAATTCCCATATAACGTATTTATCGTAAGAAACCTTAATTTTTACAAAAAAAAAAACTTTCAGTATTATAATATTTTTTGATCACGTATATTTATTTCACAATAAACTCCCAAAATCATACTGATGGCAATTTATTTAAATCAGGAAACCACTGCATTTTTATTGCAACAAGTGATAACAATATGAAGTGAAAAAGTTCCTCCAATTGGCTTTTTTAGCCGGTTGTATTAAAAAGATAGCGCCCACTGATAGGATTTGTAAAATTACTGACAGTTAAAAAAAGTCTTTTTTTTATTAACTTTATTTGCACATTACGAAATAAAATGAAGCGACTACGGATTAGCAGTCACTATTTGAAAATGAACTGTAAAGTTTCTTTAGGGGTCGTCAGAAACAGGCGACTAAATGGTGAATATTTAAGTCTAAGAACGAAAATCGTACGGGTGTAGTCATAGTTAAAACATTACACCAACTTATTATTGAAATAAATCTGACTATAAGCAAGGCTTACTTTATAGTACGATTCTTGTACAAGGAAAATATATAGGACAGTTGATACAGATTGATACTATTTTGTATGCATGTACTTAAGATTTAATAAATGTTTTATATTGTATATTTACAGTAGAATATTTTATCCCATTGGATAAGTTATAAATGATATTGTTTGAATTCCTTATTTTTCTTTTCAATCTTATTCAGTTCTTAGATTAGTTGAAATTGTTTCATTTTAATCATAGTCTAAAAAGGACAGGTAATCTTTAATTACTCTTCTGTTGCAGAATATTAAGTGTACAATATTCTGTCAAGTGAACAGACCTAATTAAGATTAAGCTTAATATTAGCAACTTTAAACTATATATAAAATTCTCTGAAAACTCCGTGTGTAAAATCGGGCACGAAAATCTCATTAAATTCAATAAAATATTTTTTTCACCGCTAATGCAAAAAATTAAATCTATATTAAAACTGATATGTTATTTCCGCAAACTAATAAAACGACATAAATGCTAGCGTTTAAAGTCGTGAGTTTCAACAGCGTGAGAACTTCAGTTGTTGACTTCATAAAATAAAAGAAATTCAAATTTGATTTAAAACGACCGCCTTAAACTCTGATGATAAAACAGAAAACTTCGTAAAACTGAATTTGCTGTAAAAAAACTACGCCAGTGATGAGTTAGGTCGTGATGCTGGGACTCTTGATGCCATTTACTCTATACTTTGTTTATGAGATCAGTCCATCTTTCTTCCACTCATGCAAAATCTGTCAAACAATGACTGATCTATATTTTGAAGCGTTTCCTTATAGGAATGCTGAGTCTATCCATTTTATACGTCATTGGTCTGTACATATGCCATTGTGGTTTTAGAATCACATGCTTAAGACAGGATACAAGAATTCGACGGCCCGGCAGCTGCCAGTAACAGGTCTGTATTCAGTATGAATGTCCTATTGCCAAAGAACCAAAAGTTGACCTCCTTAAACACCATGATAAGACCCACAGAGTCACAGTGGAAAGATCTCCTCACTTTTTAATCTAACCTAACCTAGAAAAATAATCCGAAACACTACCCCGCACGATTCTTAAGGAAAATGGCTCCTCGTATTGGCTGAATTTTTAGTAGGATGTAGTTGCAACCCTTGCTCTAGTTTATAACCGTAGGGTGCAAGATTTCTACGCTCTTATTTTTTTAAATAATAAAATAGGAAATATTTTTATTAATTTACTGAAATAAAAAAAAAACTACGTCATATTAAATTACTGAAAAGCTAGGCAATATATTTTAATTAATAACCTAATTTATAAAAAACAACTGCAACTATTAATTTAATTCAGCTTCGTGAGCTGCTGCAAATGTCGCCTGATTTATAGTAAAAGTGAAGGCATGAGCCTCAAATATAATATAAAAATTAACTAATATAGCAACTATAATGCCCATCAAAAATTTGATTTGCAATCTATCGGTAATCTCTTTTCTTTTTTTGTGCAACCCTTTGTTCGGGAGTTCAAAAGGAAATTTATTACAAAAATGAGCCCCAGCCCCCATACAAAAAAAATATTATCATATGAGTAAAAGTTGATTTCCATATATGACCAAAAATTACCAAATTACGTAATATAAAACCAAAATTATTCAAAAGGAATATACACTTTTAAAAATAGATGAAATTAAATTACCTATTCTATAGGGTTTAGTTCGCCTCCGACAGGAAGACTTCTTCACAACGTGGCAGGAAAATGGCGGCCTGGTCCAACTCCAGCACCAAAAATCCTCTCTTAGAGAGATTACTTGGAGGTTACAAAATATTATAAAATTCACAAATACAAAACCCCAAGTAAATTAATACGAATCTGAGGAGAAATCCCACTAACTTGGATTTTATTTTCCCCAGTTCGCGCTGAAGACCTTTCGATGTTACAGGAGACCAGAAAAGTGAAGTGAAAAAGTAGTTCATTCCTGGAACCAGCTCCGTTTTACTTTCTAGAATTTACTCGACTCGGATGCCGAACTATCATTGGTTAGATTGCCCTAGGTGACATCAGTGTTGTCAAGAGGAACTCGGAATTATTTAAAATAGGAATTGCAGGGCAAGAAAAACGATCGCTGATTGGTTTAAAATTCAAACGGCAACCACCTGAGAATAAACTTGGCAACAGTTGGGATCTTAACAAGCGCCTACAGAATGAGGTCATATCGCGAGTCTTCCGGTTCGTCTCGTCGAAGGCAGACCTTTGTGTTATTAACATAAGTGGTTCCACTTGTTCGGTTTTGCTGCTTTATTTCGGGGGGAAACGAGAGACTCAACCGCTCTGAGTGGAAACTAACGACCCCGCAAGAAAGGGAGCAGACGCTGTGAACGTGTGAGGCCTAGTTGTTCCTGCATTCTATCCCGTTTGTCTGCCGCAGTTCTACATAGAATATTAGCGTAATGGCCGCTATGTGGTGGGAGTGGGAGGGGTAAGGGGACAGCTTGAAAGAAAAGATCATCTCGTGAGACCAGTAGTACTCTCAAGGGGCATCTAGTGGAAGCCAAGATGCATTTCAAAAATTAAAAAGTTGTTTGAAAGATTCGGGGTGTTCGGGAGCTAAGAGCTCGCCATCCAGACATCCTACCTATTGGGCTGAAGAATGGCGCTGAAAGCAAAAAAGTGGCAGCCGACTCTATTTTGAAAAAGAAAGAAAGATGCAGCGAGTGACAGCGCATAGGAAGTGACAGGTCCCATAACCCGAAATTATACTGTGAACTAGGCAAAACGAATAGTAAACAAATATCTATCTTCCAGCTTCCAAAACTTAGATAATTAGAATAATAGTTGAATAGGCTATCCCGAAAAATCAACTTGCAACTAAAACAGAGAACAAAGCTATACTAAAGGGAATTGATTTCAAATGGGGAAGTGGAAAAACTCTTACAACAAAATGGTACCTAGGCTTAATTTAAATGAAATTTTCCCAACAATACAATATAAATAAATTTTTTAATTTACCATTAAAAATTCGCAGAAGACAAAAAATGGTCGAGTAATAATTCAGGACATAAAAGGGTCTAAATATTCTTAAAATATAAAATGATTGAAAAAGGAAATATTTAAGGAAATAATTTGGTTTTCCAAACACTACACAGAATCGATTTAGTTATACCAATATGCAACTGCTACCTAATCCAAGAAAAAAAATGTATGAATATTGATTTTAAATCGAGAAATTTTATGTGTTTATAGGCTAAAGTTAACTGAAAGAATTTGTATTAATATTGCTCTTATGTGTTAGATATCCAGGGCCAAAAGGATACAATTAAAATAGGGTAAATTTAAAATAAATAATAAGCATGTATTGACATAAAAACAATCTTATGTTGAGTAACCGTGCTTTATAAACATAAATTCCTACATATGAGCATTAATACAAAATTTCGACCTTACATGCAAAAAAAATTCGGTGCATTAATTGCCTGTATTTTATTATTTACAGCAACAGAAAAGATATGTTTGGACCCAAAAATAACGGTTTGAAGTCGAAAATGCAGCATCCTGACATGATAATCGAAAGGCCAAAACTTGCATAAAGCAGGCAAAACAGGTTTTCAAAATTGCTAAAATTAAATTCTTATTTACTCTGTAATATTAAGAAATAAATATCTTTAGATGTTATTTGGGTTTTCGTTTTTTAAATAATTATAATTTTAACTGATGAATGATATTGTATGGATATAGCAATACTGATAGTTGTTCATAATAATAGGTGGCGCTATACATACCGATTAACCATTATAATATAATCCGGTTTAACAAATGAAATTTTCGCTTGAGATATGGGTAATCTAACTAAACTATACAACCAATATATAATTTAAATAAAGCGTACATATCAATTATTAAAAATTAACACTAAAATAGTACATGATAAATGTTAAACTAAAAGATTAAACTATATAACAAAATTACAGTGTCACATAGTTCACCATATCTTGACGAAAAGTTAAGATTTGTATAACCGCCGTCAAACGAATGGCTTGCGTTCTACAAGGTCTGAAAGTTTCAGGTTCTACCTAATTGCTCCTTGTAACTTCAGCGCGTATAATCACAAAAAATCAGCACATCTATAAAATTGCGAAATAATGCACCTTTTAAGTATTAAAAATTCCCTACCCTAGGAAAAAACCTGTAGTTTTATATATTATACAAAGTAAATATGCTTTTTATTTCTTTACACTACAGAGTAATTTGGTCTGTCTTCAGATTTTTAAAATAAAATTAATAGCTAAAATTTCTGTCCTCGAATAGAATTGTCTCACAAAATGCACACAAGTAATATTATATAGACGACAGTTACTTAGCCACGTTAGCACTCATTCCTGATTTAGTAAGTTATTACTAACTTAAAGGCAAGATATCTTTACAAAAGTATATACGAACTGAAAACTGCCTAAAAATTAGTTTTTGCCTATTTACCTAAAAATATAATTTAATTCAAAATACCAGATATACCTGAAATATCAAGTTGAAATATCTCAACATGCAGGTATGGGTTTTCAATACCTAAATATTAATCGCTACAAGTGTTAACATATATTAAAAATAAAGGGTCAGTTTAAATACAAAGTAACAAAGAACTGATCGAGGTCAACTAGCACAATAATGTAAAAGGTCTAATTATTCATGCTTGTATTTTTCTAGCGTTTCCGAAAAAAATTAATATCAGAATGTTCTGTATTTTAAAATATACCCAATACTATACAAGTACTGTTTTTCTACGACTCCTATGAACCAGTCACGATGTGTGACAATGACTTAAGTTTAGCTGTTGGCTACAGTGTGGCACCACGATAGACTGTGAGAAATAGAAATTCGTACGGTGTGACGTCACATCGTGAGAAATGAGGAATTTTCAATGCAAGGAGCAAAATAAACACGATTTTATTAGTAACTTATGTAGTTTGTTCGGACTAACGAAATGTGAAAAAATTTGAAAGCTAAATAAGAAAAAATATATAGGAAAACACTCTAAAATATAATTAAATTTAACGGTTGAGGTTAGGTAAAATATGTTTATGTATTTCATTTTTAAATTTAACTTTTGGTTTAAACTGAAGATGACACCGGACGTAAAACGTTCGTGCATAACCACACTGCAGATATTCGTAAGCTTCTTTCTCTTAATTTCAATGGATTTATATATTTTTCTTTTAAAGATACTCGCGTTTGATTATTGCCATATCCTGGTATCGGAATAGAGAATTAGAATGTAATTAAGAATAGGAAACGACTGTGTGCACTTAAAGGTAAAATGGGAATGTAGACACTTTTGTGCAATTTTAGTTTAGTAAATTAAAAACGTAGCACAGCGCTTTCGGCTGTCGCCATCATCAGTGCCACCTGAAAGCAAGGAAATCACTGTCTTTAAATGGTAAGAATTAAAAAACGATAATATTTTATAAATTAAATATTTTAAGGGAAAAGAAAACAAATTTTATAAAATGCAAAGGAATATTGAGGAGAGAATTAGACAAATTATTTGTATAATTAAGTGGTGAAGATAAAAAAACAGATTGCTAAAAAAGCTGATGTGTCTAGTTAATGAAAATTATGAAAATTTGCAACATAATTGGAAATTAAAACAATTATATAGATCTTTGGGAAAGAAATGTTTTTTCCAAAGAAGGAACATGATCAAACACACAATAAACATTTAAAATTTGTTAACCTTACATCTATAAAATCAAATTAAAATATAACAAAGGGTGTGTTCTTTCACCCCTATTGGCGATTTAAACCATGAAAATGTTTAAACTTTAACACGTGGTCGCTTCAAATGACAAATCCTTTTGTAGGTTAAGTCTAAAGAGGAAGTTAACTACGTGAGGTTGGCTACATGTAAAAACAATTTAAAAAGCCAGAATTTTAAGAAAATAGATCAAAAGGAGAAAATTAATATAGAAAATTCAAAGGTTTACATATAATATTAAAAAATTGGAAAATTTAAAATCTAGTTACAAAACTGGGAATTTTTTTAATAATGCAGGGTTGGATCTAGCAGAATTAAAAACCAAAGAGTATTTAACTATCAAAACTGCTAAACCATCATAGTGAAAATTCAATTCAATTTTAAATATGTTAAATAAATTTTGTTCAGACAGTGTTTCAAAATAAAGTTATCATAAGGAAAGCACTTATTGAGTACGAAATGAAAAAATCTTTAAATTTAAGAGAAGAACAGAAACAAACCGAGATAGAGTCGAAGGCTAAAGTGTAAAAACTCAGAAGGGTTCTGAATGTAAAAATGGTGAACCATTCTAAATGGAAATTGACTATTTGCTAAGTGGAGGAAGTATGTGTTACGACACAAATGCAAGAAAAGTGAGGAATGAGAGAAGTGGAATAAGATAAAGGTGGAAATTAATTTACTCTCAAAGGATTTTTAAAATTATAAGAACTAGACAAAATTTATTATTATTTTTTTTTTAATCTTTCAAATAATTCATAAAAATGAGCAAATTCGAAGAAGTATGTAATGCAAAGTTACATTGAATTTAGAGAGAAATTGTTGAGTGGAGAAATTTACAATACTAGACAAGTATGTGTGAGAAAACAAGTGTACGATGAGTGAGGAATGAGAGAATTGGAATAAGATAAACGTGAAAATAAGTTTTTCAGAAGGATCTCTTTATATATGTTACTATTAAAAAGGAATGATCATAAATTTTAAGAGTTTAATTAATAAACTTGACATGAGCAAAATCGAATGTTATATATAAATAAACTTCTAATATTTTAATACGAATCTAATAGAAACCATCTTTTCTTACTAAAATATTTTTAAAATCAGCCTGAAAAGACTATTTATTAGAATAATTTCAAATTTTGTGCAAGCATTAAGTGTGATTTAGAACAAAATAACGGCCGAACAAAATGTTTAAAAAATTAGCGTAAATAAATGTTTTTAGTCAATTGACTTCAAAAACTACAGACGATTCAATTCTCAAATTAAATTGCAAGTTGTAACCGTTCTATTAGATATAAAGACTTAAAATTTAATACGCTTATTAGTGACCACTAGGGGTATTTTTCTCAAGTTTTTATTAAAATTCATTACACACACGTAAAATTATAAAAAAAATCAATTCTGTTGTTGCTGTTGAAAAAAATCATTATTCTACTAAAAGCTCCGTTGTCAGAAACCAATATAGCAATCAAGTCAATTTTACATAATTCTTAATAATTTCTGACAGAAATATTTACTTTTTTGTATCAAGTTACGATTTCAAATTTTTGAAGCTAGCAAAAAAGTTACACTTACCAGTCCATCTATTTCAGGTTCATTGGCTAAAAAAGGTTTTCTATCTCGTTCTTGATGTTGTACAAAGGCCTGTATATCTAAAGTAAAAGCATCACTGGATTGTGGCTCAGAAGATTGGGTCGCTAGCTCACATCGTTCGAAAAGAAGCGCTAAGAGAGGAAAGAGAGGATGCCTGCAAAAAAGGACATAACCATAAAGATTTAAAATAAATATTTAGTTTGTTTATATTTATAAACTTTCTAACATTTTTAATGCTAGTAAAAAATCCTTAGTTATCTATTTTTTACTACAGATTTATAATTTAATATACTTAAAACACCACTATTAGTAAAATTAGAAAAATATTATAAACATCGGATACAAATTTTGTTATCTCTCAGATGGAAATTTTCAGAGATAAGAGATAAAATTAGAGTAACAGTATTCAAAAGATACTAACCACCCAATCCTAGAAAAAATATAAAACAGCTACGAAATGAAAAGCATTCAAGATTTCATAGATTTCTTAATGGTAACTAATAAAAAAAATAATTAAAACAAAATATTGAAAAGAGACAAATAGAAGCAAGCCAATAGGCCACCTAAAAAGAATTCTAAAAAGGTAAGGCAACTAATACTTTATGGTTATATTATGGCGTTTGAGGTTTTTTGTTTGAGTTATTAGTCTTGTAACTCCTGAGTAGGAATATTAAGGCACTCTCAAAACCTCCCGCCCCCGGAGGTGGTTGTTATCTCAATATCTCTGACGTCAGGCATTTTTTGTTTACGTCGGATACATCATTATTTAGATCTGTACAAGAGCTAGGCGACTACGGTGCACATGTCATCTGGCAATGTCACCTGTCAATGTCAAAAATCGCCTGACTACTGGCATTTGTATAGCCCAATTATTTGGGTACGTATTACCGTACCGAATTTATCGTTGCCTTAACATTTCTAGATCACACAGGGTGAAACCAAAAATGTCGTCCTTTAGTAATAGTTCAAGACCTCGCATAGCTTTTTTAAAAAGTATCTATGTGACCTAAAAAACCTAGCATAGCCTGGGGTGCGTTTTTTGGAGATAGCTTTCGTTAACTTAACGAACGCTATCTCGATCGAGTATAGCTAGGGCATTATATTTGGATTTTCCGATCTTGATTCCTAAAAACCAACCTACTACGAAAAGCCGTATCTGTCAGTTACCATTCGTGAGAATAGTTATTTAATTTTAAATTGCCATTGAATTTGATTTGGTAAAATATAAAATACTTTTCGATACTTTTTACTTGAGTGTTATACTATAATATATAAATAAATAATATATATATATATATATATATATATATATATATATATATATATATATATATATATATATATATATATATATATATATATATATATATATATATATATATATATATATATATATATATATATATATATATATATATATATATATATATATATATATATATATATATATATATATATATATATATATATATATATATATATATATATATATATATATATATATATATATATATATATATATATATATATATATATATATATATATATATATATATATATATATATATATATATATATATATATATATATATATATATATATATATATATATATATATATATATATATATATATATATATATATATATATATATATATATATATATATATATATATATATATATATATATATATATATATATATATATATATATATATATATATATATAAATATTATATACAGGGTGCGGCAAAAGTCAGTTTACGCTGTCGAAATACGCACATGCGGACTTCTTTCGTCGAAACAAGCACGCGCGACCGTAGTGGGGGTTTAAAGCAGCGCTGGTTTGAAGGCGAAAGTTTACTTTAGTATTAGCGTATCGTTCAACCAAGTCGCATCACTATGGCTGCTCCGATCCGTGCGAAGTACACGACGGCCGAACGTATCTGTCTGTTGTCCGGTTATTTACGTTATCATGCCGATTACAACATCATTTTTCAAGAGTTTGCGGCGCAGCATCCTGGCAGACCTATTCCTACCAGACAAATGGTCCATAAACTGCACAGGAAATTCTCAGAAACCGGGTCTGTTGTAGATGCCCCGCGCAGTGGCCGTCCCAAAACTGTAACCACAGAAGAAAACATGCAGGTAGTTGCTCAAGCTTTCATCGAGGCACCAACCAAGTCTGCGCGGCGTACGTCTCTTGAATTAGAGATTTCGGATCGCAGTTTACGTCGGATGTTAAAAACCATGAAGATACGTTGTTATCGACCACGTTTGCTGCATGCGTTAACTGAGGACGACCCGGATCGCAGGCTTGAATTCTGCGAGTGGTACAGTGGGTGCGCCGAAGACGACGCTAATTTTTACCGATCTATTATATATATATATATATATATATATATATATATATATATATATATATATATATTTTAGATGGTAAAATATTTGGTTCAAACGTATTCCGAGTTGCAAATCCTTGTCGATAATTATAGCAGCACCCATTGTAGTGGTTTTCATGTATAAGCTCTGTTTTTGTGTTTAGACATCTTTATTGCAGTTTAGTTTGTTCCTTCATCTAGTATTTAAAGTTACTATTAATTGATAGAAATCAATTTTAACTAAGTAAACAAAAACACTTGTTTAAAATTTCCATTAAATTTATTTTACAAAAATCACTATTTCTCAAAAAAATACATGACAGTTGTTTTACCAACACTGTGGCTTTAAATGGCAATTAAATTTTTATCTTATAAAGCCACAGTGTTGGCGAAACAATTGTCATGTATTTTTTGTAAAATAGTAATTTCTGTAAAATAAATTAAGTGGAAATTTTAAACAAATGTTTTTGATTACTTAGTACGTTTTTTATTGTCAAATGTTTAAAACTAGTTTATCTTCATCTCAAGCCCTTCAGCTTGATGCCAGTCTAGAAGGTAAATATACCGGTGTTGCAGAAATTCTTCAAAGAAAAGTAGAAAATTCCCCATTCGGATTAATAGATAACATACCGAATGTTGAAAAATGGAAATATTATTGTGGCATGGATTATAACTGTCTTAATTCCCTAATATTTTCGCTAAAAGTGGAATATATAGCAACATTAGGCACAACTGCTCTTACTCCGTTTAATCAATTAATTACTAATTTTAATAAAGTTACGGCTAGGTTTAAATTTTAAACTCTTAGCATATAACTTTAAGATAGTTTAAAGAACCGCATCAGGTTATTTTGAGAATATTGTTGATATCCTTCTTAAAAGATTTAAATCTCTAATTATATAGCCAGACCCCCATATTTTACAGAAAAAAGTACCTTCCTGATTTAAGAAAGCGTTTCACAACAAATGCACGGCAATTGTAGATTGCTTTGAAATTATATCCCATCATAATTAACACAACAGTGTTGGTCACATTATAAACACCATCACACATGTGATGCCTGGGGAGGTAGACAATCTGATAAACAAATTGTTGAAAATAGTAGTTTTTGTAATTTTATTAAGCCTGGAGATCTTGTTTTGGCTGATAGGGGATTTCTAATAAAAGAAGCATTAGGAATTTTACAAGCAAAATCGCGCATTCCTGCTTTTACAAAGGGTAAAACCTAATTACATCCACTAGATATAGAAGAGACTCGACACGTAGCTCACGTACGAATACACCTTGAGAAAGTCATCGGAGTTATAAAAAATAAATTTAAAATTCTAAAAGGGACTATTCCAATAAGTATATTGAAAAAAGAAAATAATCCTGAAGGTCTTAACATGTTGGACAAAATTGTAGTTGTTTGCCGCACTTTGGTGAATTTTTCTCCACCCATTATAAAGTAAAAAAATATCTAAAAATTGTATAAAAATTAAATGCTTCTTCTTTATTTTGTTAGTGAAATAAATGATACAGTTGAGTGATACAATTGTTTGTTGTTTATACCAATTGTTTATTGTCGCTAATAATGTTCAGAAGAAATATATGTGTAAACTTTATTGTAAATATTTCTCTTTTTAACTAAAACTGTGTTGCTAATAATAATTTTTACTATATTTCATAGTGAAAAATAATTAAACCTCTTTTTTTAATTAAGTAAGTTTTTATATACTGTATAATCAAGTATCTAAAAGTGAAATAAACATTATAAATAATTTATTTTGTGGTTTAATTTATTATTCGCAGATGAAAAATACAATTGGTTTTCTTTACTTAACAAAATTGTTCTTTTCAGACTAATAGTAGTGAACGGATGTACACTAGGGTTCTCAACCCTCTCGGTTTTGTCGGGATTAACCAGATATCAGAATGTTTATCCCGGCAAAAAATTTGCCCTTACCAGGACATAAAACATCCCAGAATTTCCTAAATTTAGCGATTTCGATTTCCAGAAATTTTCCTATAAAATGCAAACGCGCATACCACTGAGTTAGGCATCAAATTAAGCTATAATGCCCAGGATTGTTATAAGTTGTTACCCAAGTTAATCACTGATTCAAAAAGTTTGCCCAAGATCCCATGTTGAAGAATAAAAGCGGAGAGTGTCGTGGAAGGCGTTTTAGCTTCAAAATCCCTAGAAACCTTACAAGAAAATTTAAGAGTCGATTATTCCGTGACATCCGATGCCTCAAATAGGGGAAACGTAAAACTATTTCCCTTATGTGTGCAATTTTACCCTTTTATGTTTATCCATGTGTAATAGTAGTTTTTCCGCACGGCGTGTGGAAATGTGACACTTTCAGAACTAAAATTTGTTTTGTGATTAGTTAGTAGACAACAAAATCGCCTGCCATGCTGCTTTTTTAATTTTTTTTTTGGAAGTTATCTACCATAATATTTATCCCGGAATGACCAATGCTTAAGTTGGGAACCCTAAATATTTTATTTTTTGGTTTAAGGTCACTCGTTATATTTTAAAATATATTAAAAAATAATTAAAAACTTTTTGGCCTTTTTCAATTAGTTTAATATACGTAACTCATTACATTTTAAAATTCATATAACAATATTTACGTTCTACAGTAAGTTTTATATTCCAATTTTTTTTATTTTTAAAAAATTGCGAAGATATTTTTTAATCTTTTTCATTAATGAGTGACCTTACACCAGGAAATAAAAGAAATCAAAGGTTTTATCTGCTGTTAAATTAAACAATTATTATCATTATTACATTATTTATTTAATTTTTCACAAACAATAAAAATTAGATATTATAATGTTGAGGGCGGCAGTTCTTCTCATGGTGTGTCTGGTAACTCGTCTAATTTGACACATCCAAAATAAAACCACTGGGTTTCATACTCATGTCCGTCACATCTTACCTTTGGCCTCCCATCATCTACTCCGTTACATTGCAACCGATGAATAACTTTGGCCATACCTTGTTGTATAGTAAAAAAACCTTCCCAAGAGATCCGGCATTATTACTTCGGAATGAAATTTTAATGCTACTTGGGAATGTTCATTCCAAAACTGGTATTCCGGTGACTAAATGACAAAATCACAATACAATAAAAAAAGTCACAAATATTTGCATTTGTACCTGGTGATAACAAGAATGTTTTTTATTCAGTGTTATTATTCCATTTTCTTTCATTAAACAGCAGCTTTCCCTTTTGTCCTATACCTTGTTTGTAAATAATAAATAGGGGCAAAAACAGCAAAAGTTATGGTACGCTAGAGCAATTGGTTAGAGCGATAAACTAGTGTTCCAGAGGTGCGGGTTCGATACCGGTTCGTACCATAACTTTTGCTGTTTGTTATAAATATTTCTGAAAATATATTTCACAGTTTAAAAATAAACTGATAAAATACTTCTATTCAAAATTTGGCTTATACGGGAGTAACGTAAAATTATAAATTACTAATATGGACGGTACCTAATAGCGATGTCAGATTTGACGTCCAGTCATGAAAGCTGCGCCATAAGGTTAGAATATTTGGCAGGATTAACAATGGTTATGATACTAGTGGGTTTGAATATGTACAAGTTCTAACGAATTGCCTATCAGCGGTACGATAGCGCAATTGGTTAGAGCGATGGACTAGTGTTCCAGAGGTGCGGGTTCGATCCCCGCTCGTACCATAACTTTTGCTGATGATTATAAATATTTTTGAAAATTCATTGATAATAAAATTTGTATCTATTTCTTCTATATAATGCCTATACTCATCTACCACTTCTATCACTTTCATGTTTCAAACCCCAAGAAGTAGCCTCTGTCGTAAAGAGTATCTGTGTAGGATAACATTTGGATTTTATGAACGAAAGTGATGGATTGGTTTTATTGCCTCGACACACCAATTTAAAATTAGAAGCGGTAATTC
This sequence comes from Kuschelorhynchus macadamiae, assembly GCA_030620095.1. Taxonomy (NCBI): domain Eukaryota; kingdom Metazoa; phylum Arthropoda; class Insecta; order Coleoptera; family Curculionidae; genus Kuschelorhynchus; species Kuschelorhynchus macadamiae. The sequence goes on from JAUTXW010000820.1 coordinate 173,428, forward strand.
TGCCTGCTCTCCGTGTTTTCACTTTGTCTTCTTGTTGCAATTTCAATCTCACTTATGTGTGCTCTATTAATTATAAAATGTACAGCTCCTGCAATCTTCTTTAATTCAACATAGGTTTTGTGAATTACCTCTAGAATTGACGGAATTTCCCTATTTATTTCTTCTGAAATCCTAGTTGAAAATGGTTCCACGACCCTCATTAGTGTTGAACTTTGGCCCATTTCAGAACATTTTTCTAACATCGATATTAATTCTGTAGCTGAGATTGGAAGTATACCACGATGCTCTGACCGTATATTTATTTTTCCCCAGTTCATATCCACAACTCGCACAATCGGAACTTTTGTGGCCATACTTGGTACTGGCCACACTGATTGAAAATCGTTACATGACATAGCTTCTTTCTTCGAAGGAGCCTACTCTGTTTCAAAGAGTATTGCTCCTACATGGCTGCATACCTCACCAGTCCCCGACATACAAGTACAATGTGCAGTACATATGCTTTTATCTTTTGACACAATTGCCTAGACTTCCAATGGTTTTAAATTTGCTCTTTGTGAATGTTTTACCTGAAAATAAAAAAAACTATTATAATAAAATGTGTATGAATTTTTCGAGTTGTATCTCTACTAAAACTGACAAGAATTATCACTGAAAAACAATTAAAAAAACTTACACTTCCAACTAAAATGTACATGTCCTTGACTATTTTACTTCCAACTTTCAAAACAAAGCCTGACTCAAAGTATTTGTAAGCTTGCAAACTCTTAAAAGCTTTCATTTACTTCTTTGTATAGAAACTACGGGATAAAACCAGATAAGAAACAATGTCCATGTTGGTAATTGATGAATCAGTACTGTAGTTTAGATCCAAAGTATTAATGAGAACCGGGTCCACACCGTTTACTAATTTTAATTTAGACCGATATATGTAACAAACAAAGGTTATTATTAAAACAAAATAAAGAAAAAAATAGTTTTAAGCGTGCCTTTCGCCAACATCTGGAAGTTCAACCAGCAAATTTTGCAGATATTCACTCTCTATCACAAGAAAAGAGTTTAACAGAGAAAAATAGAGTCAAAAAACACACCAAGCTCGCCAAATACAATCCAAACCCTTCTACGTTTGCAAATGTAATGCTTTTCTTATGAAGCCAAAGTTTTGTTTACAATTTTGACATTTCGTTTGAATTGTCTAATTAATGAATGATATCTATGCGTAACTTTTTCAGGTAGGCATGAAATTATTTATTTCTAAGCAAATAGAATAATACTTGCTAAAAATTATATTTTTGTGTCTATGTTATAAATACTGATAAATACATTTTCGATGTTGAGAAGCAAGGTCAATTAATCTTAGTTTGTCATTAAAAGAAGTACTACAAAGGAAATAATTAGTATTATTTTGCACAGTATATTTTTGCTTTATATTTAGCTTTTGCCGACACTGAGAACAAACGAATAAAATAAAATAAAATAAAAGGAAGAACTATTGATCAGCATTAGCCGACGTACCATTAGAACCTGCTTGATAATTGTGGAAGATATTTAACATCGTAAGTATCGGTAAGTATTAATTCTGATTGTTTCATGTTTAGGAAGTGTCTACTGCATTGTACAATGGACCCTATAAGATTTCCTTGTGTTTTGCAAAGGATACAGTGATGCCAAAATGTATGTAGTGTTATTTCTGGCTTTTGCAATTTTGTATGTATAGTTTTTAATTCGTATTTTGCTCAAATTGCTTTAGAAGTTTCATACCTCAATATTATATTTTAAGAAATAACCATTTCATTGACTTAACTTCTTTATGTTCATTAGTTTTATGAAACGTTTTTGTTTATTTGTAAATAGTTTCTGCTTCAAATGCAGGACAAATATGTTAAAAATTAGGCAGAGCCATTGACTTTAAATACGAGATAAAGCCAATGGCACAGCTGTAGAACTATTAAAAAAATGCTATCTATAATTTATATCTACTTTCAGATAGGAATTATATTCATAGATATATTGTACCTATACCTCATTAAGTTTACATGATAACACTCTGTTGTATGTAAAATTCTTCCTTAAAATTTGAAATATCTAATTTTAAAATTGAAAAATGTGCAACTTACATAATATAAATTACCCCTTATAATAATTAATTTAGGTAGTGCTATCGTGTAGTGTATGTCATGTTATAAGCGTAACGATAATTTAAAAATCCTGCTAAACAAAGCCTATGAGAATGAGCGAATTGAGAGGTGGCATCCTAAAGGGACCACTCAGAACCCTTATGGAAAACATGCTTCAGTAAAATTCAGTAACTGTTTTATAGTAGTTTATATAGGTAGTGCTTGAGATCTTCCTCAGAAAATATCAGGGAAATGTTAAAATGATACTAGCCGTTTTAAAAATATAAACCTCTGAAGTTTTAGGAAGATAGATAAATAAAATAAAATAGATAAAACATATCTATTAATTTTTTACTCTCCCTGTCATTTGCCACCCCTCCTAGGTAAAGACCATATATTAAGAGTACATTACTTCATCTGCCTGCAGAATTTCGTTTAATTTCAAGATAAGGTAAAAAAGACATTGCATTTTTAAAAATAAAATAATTTTTTATTCCGCCCCTGTCGTTTGCCACCCCACCTAGGAAAACACCAGGTATTAAGGGTATATTACTCAATTTGTCTGCAGAATTTCGCAAAATTTAGGTAATGATAAATGAGGCATTGCATTTTTAGAAATAATAAATTTTTTACTACGTTATTGACGTTTGCCACCCCCCCCATCGAAACGGTTTCCAAAGTTTTTTGCAATTAGATTTAAGATAAAGAAGATATTATCGCCCTTGGAAGCATCCTGGAACTACCTTTCTGGTATATTTATATTATGTCAAAGGTTTATCTGATCAGGTGTAAAATTTTGTTGCTGGCTCCTTGTTGCTAGCTATAAGGGGCTGGCTTGACGGATATATAAAATGTTAGTTTTAAACTCATCCCAACAAGATTTGGTTGGGATGAGTTTTGGCTCTTTTGGGTTCGATAAAATATACTTTTCTAGATATTAATCTTAAGTATATTTGAGAGTATGACAAATATATCGACCAAAAATGTAATTATTATTCATAAAAAAAATATTTTTGTTAAACAAATATACTTTTCGTATTGAAAAACCTTATTTTTGAACACTTTAGTCCTTTAAGCTTACTTTATTTGCCATTTAAAATTTCAATCAATTTTTTAATTTACACAGGATGTCCGAAAATCATACAAGGTGCAGCTTCAGGTTTTTTTTTTCAATAGATCACTCCATTTATTATGATATATTTAGGTTTAATGATTAATTGTATACATTTTTTTATGAAATAGGTCTAGAACTACATATAAACAAATAAACAATTTAGCGAATTTCACTGAAACTGGTTTTCCATAAGGTTTATAGTCCCTTAGGGTATCCCTCTTTCAATTCCTATAAGCTTTGTTCAGCATGATTTTTAAAATATCATTACAACTAGAATAATACTACATAATTAAACAAGTAATTGCTTCTTGAGGATTGACCTTTAATGTTTAACAAAAAATTGATATATGTTTATTTTGGAATTTTAAATTATATTTTAGCCTTCTGAAAACTTACTGTAAAAAAAAACATATTGCACCTATAACTTCAGAAAATGTTTCTTTATGTTAAGGTTCACAAAATGTTTCTTTATGTTTAGGTTCACATAGTTTTCATTATTTTTTTAATTTAGAGCAATGAATTTGGAAAACATAAATTTAATTTTTTTCTATCCCCTCGGGTACTTGCAAGTATAGTGTAAGAGAGATAATGCAAGACTACAATAATAAAAACATGTATATCTAAATAAACACTTTCAAAACCGCTTAAATGCTGAACAACAAACTGTTAAAAAATATTTTTATCGGAAACATTAGACTCTATTATCGAAAACCCAAAATCATTTTGTCGCTCCTTAGATGTTATATTTTTTTAAATCTATCTAATAAAGAAATCCTAAACTGATATGAAAAAATGTATGCTATATTTGTATTTTATTGTTTTTTAAAAATATTTTCTCTTTTAAAGAGCTGTTTCACCTCCTTAGAATAACCGTATATAGAAAAAAATTGCCTTTGTATGCAAAGAAGAAAATAAGTTGTCTTGTTTTACCGTTTTTTAAAAGAACTAAGTTTTATGGATATGAAAAATATTTGTATGTTTGGGAATTCTCGTACTGCCAAGAGCAACGCTGCACAGTGTAGAAAATATGTAATATAGAAAGAAATTTGACATGTTTCACCACCGATTTCTAGGTGTATAGTAGAAAAATATTACTGACAAAAACATAGAACAATTTGAAAGTGTTTCAGTGTTGGCTAACAGTGATAAAGGCCCCTAAATTTGAAGTATGTCGCCATTTCTCGAAATATTAAGTTTTTTTTTTAAATATAGATAAACGAAAAAAATGCAATATCTACATCAATGACTTCCACAATTTTTCCATGTCAAAATAATTATTTCAACTATATATGTGCTTTCTCAAAATATGAACTCTTTACATTATTATACCACTTAAAAATAACGAAGATCTATATCCACAACTCCCAAAATTTCGCGAGACTTTGGCCCAGACTATTTCTGATGTAAATTTAAAATGAATTGGTTTGACTGTTCTCAAGTTATCGTTATTCTGTGTACACATAGACGCACATCTGTACAGGTATTATACTTCTTTTCTTCAAATATATTTTTATTTTCTAAGACATGTAAAGCATCGAAAAAACTCTACTTTATTCTTTTTTTATTCCGAGATTACAATACTACCCCTAATTACATATGAGCATGACATTATATGAGCTGTTATATGGAAAAGTAAAATATGATAGGTTACCTATTAAAATTTAAATCTATATATTTAACAGTCTAAAATTTACACTAAGAAAATATTTTGCAGCTCTAAATTCAGACAGGCTTAAACAAAGTCTCTCCGTACCTACTATTAATGTATACCACATAAGCTTTGACCAAAATATTTAGTTTCTAATACGCATTGCAGTATAAATTAAATCCATGTTAAATGCTTTATTATTTTATTAACCGTTACCCTACATACTGGAAGAAATAAACATTGCTTACTATTACCTAAAAGAGCGAAATGTATTTATTATTTTGTTTTATAACAACCTTCAATTCGCATATAAAATATTTACTATAACTTTATTTGGACAGGATTCCTGATATTTCTATATTATTCGGGATGTATATCCATTTTCACCACTCCTTAAAGCATTTAAGATAGATAGATGAACAGATATTTGCAAATGTTGAAGACATTTCGAATTAAAAAGATCTCGACCCTACCAAACTGCTTATTATGACATTTCAGTCAAAGTACCACAGCTGGCAGAACCAGGCCAAATTGAGAAATGGTAAATTTAATAGCAAATGTAAAAATAATGCATTTTAACTCGAAACTAGATTTTACCCAATTTTTCGACTTCGAATAACAACAATGTCTTGTAGAAAAAAGATGCAATTTTTTATATATTTAATTGTTTTTATCCCAGGAGGTATCGATACGACTTTACGAAGGGCCAGAGAACGGCAAACAGAATTCGTGCACGTTGCCATTCAAAAACTTCAAAATTCACCCTTAACACTGATTGAGCTGATTGTTATACCAGTCTCTAGGTAAAATATAGACAGACAGACAGAACATTGCAATTTTATCTCTAAATGACTTGCCCTGTAAAAACCGAAGAGTAATTTTAGCGATGTGGTTTTTGAACCCTCGGGAGAAATTTGGAATCCCATAAACAATTTCCTCGTTACTCTTCTCGAAAAAAGAAATAGTGAAATTTGAGACGGTTTTTTTTTGTTTTTTTTTTAGTTTTTCTGCATTTCGACCACTTTCTCGTCATTTGAGGTATATACATCCTATATTGATTTTAAACTCCCTTTTTACCTTGCAAAATAGTCAGGGTTTTGCCTCCTTCAATGTTACCCCTTTTTTATTTATTTAAGTGACATCCCGCGCTCCGAAAACTTTTCCGATATTTTTTAGATAGATTTAGGTTTAGATTTTCACTTCAAAGCAATTAGTTTTTAGCTTTATATATATATACATGTTCACTGTTAAGGTAAAAGGCTAGAATTAAAAAAAAATTGTTTGGTTCAAATATTTAGAACTGATTAGCATTAATAGGGTCAATATTCTTTAAGTCTTAGATTATAAAAAGTTTAGATGTATTTAACAGCTAGAAATATAATTTTATATTTTAGCTTTGAATATTTGTTTATTAGTTTAAAAATATCCTGAATGCATTTCCTTATTCAATGGGTATTAAATGGCGTATATCCAACGTAAATCCTTAGATTTTTATTTATATAAAACTAAATTATACTCAACTAACAAAATAATAAAATTGTTTTTAATAATTTGGGTTTATTCGGCCATAAGAGTCTATTATATTTAAATAAACCGAAGGGTCGATCATATTTTGTTTCAACTTGGGAGTTTAAAGATAACATGATCAGAGATCTTTATTTTACCAATAAAAAATAAAATTAATAAATTTGAATTTTTTTGACATATTCGTTTGTTTCGAGCCTCTTCCGATTTGACTAGAAATGACCTCAACTTTTGATTTTTAAATGGACACCCTATATATTTTTGCTTATTTGGATATAAAATGGCATTCTGAGTACAATGGAATCCTTTTTGTCAATTTTTGACAGATCGAATAATTTTTATTATCATTTTTGTTCTTCATTCTAGGATGCTATAAATCCCCAAAATTGGTTCATTTGTGATCAAGTAGTACGGGAAAATATAAGTTGACCTTGGATGAACTTGAGAACGTTTTTACGCAAAATCAGTATTTTTATGTTTACTCGATTTTTTTAAAAGTATTTTCATGTTTACTCAATTTTTTTAAATGGAAAGGGGGTGGATTCGTAGAGATTTTATAATAGACCATTTTCTTCCGAAAGTGTTGATACTATACACTCTAATATTATTTTCACTATTACATACAGCATAATAATTGGTGTTTGCCAATATTTAGAATTAAAAGCTTAAATTTTTTATCAAACAACTATCATGATTTCTACAGAAGTATACTTCAGTAAAAACGGGTCTTATAAGGGAGGCAAATGTTAAAATTGTAAACAATGTTTTGTTTTCAAAGCCGCCTTAACATTTTTGTTTCATAGCTTCTGGTTCCCTAGCCTACTACGCTTTTCCAAACTGTCAGTATCATTTTATTTACATTTTTCGCTGTAGCCATAACATCATCAACTATTTGAAATCATGGGTAACTAGATGAAGTCATGACCATGCATACTGTATATAATAATGCATAATAATAGTTTTGATTATTTTGGGAGAATGAGTTAAAATAATATTACAGTGTGCGGTATCAGCATATTCGGAAGGATATGGTCTGTTACAAAATCCCTACGAGCCAGCCACTTTCCATTTGAAAAAATCGAGTAAACATAAAAATACTGATTTTGATGGTTTCAAAATTATATAAAAACGTTCTTAAAGTCAACAAAGGCCGACTTGTATTTTTTCCGTACTACTTGATCACAAATGAACCAATTTTGGGGATTTATAGCATCCTAGAAAGAAAAACAAAAATGATAATAAAAATTATTCGAACTGTCAAAATTTGACAAAAAGGGTGTCATACCTAGAATGTCATATTCTAATATCCAAATAAAAAAATATATCATTTGATCTGTAACTGTTTGAAAATCAACCGTAAATCAAACTCTTTAAAGGTATTTTCAATGATTCTTTTTCAAAAAATATATCAGGTACTAAAAACTAAAAAAAAAAAAGAACACTAGAAATAGGTAATGCTAAACTATATACCTACATAGATAAAATTCAATCAAATCTACTATCGATTTTCTGTTCTTCTGAAATATTTGAATTCTAGAAACAATAAAAACAAATACATAGTATTAATATATTTATTTCGAAACAGGTATATTATAATGTTATCTCTGATTTCCATCTAAAGTAAATTAAAAAATACGTTCCATAAAGTTAAAAAAGGTGTCAGTGAAAGAGCTGATCTAGAAAAAATTCTGTATACCTTTTAAAATGCATTTAGATACTTTCGAGGCATCTTGAAAACGAATCAGCTTTCTCCCCTCTTGAATCTTTTAGAACAGAAGGTGAACCCAACTTTGTCGGTAGACTAAAGATGTTTGGTTCTTTTTAAGACAATTTGACTAATTGGCTTAATGTTAAATTCAAATGTACGGACTTTGGTGTTGAACCGTTTTACACGTTTCACGTATCCTTAGTTATCACGAATTTTTTCATTTTAAACTACTGGAACTACTGGAGCACGTCTTCACTATCTGACTGTCAGAGAAATAATAATAAACTTACACTTAGAGGTGGAGTAGTATTTATTTATGAAGGGTGCGTTCCTTCCGTAATTATTTATTTCTAAATAGATTAATAACATTTTAAATAAAAACTTAGTCAATACCCACATCTTTGGTAATCCTCGACTATTCCCCAGCAAAAAAAAATCTAAGAAATTAATTTAATTTGAATGTAAAAGAGATAAAGGATGGCACCTGAAAAGCAAATATGAAGTAAATAGGAAAGGAGTGGGAAATTACATGTTTACAACTTAACTAATTTATTATTCACATTTTTTATGTTTGGATATACCACAAAAACCTGAGGCCTAAGGATATCCATCGTTGCCTTAAGCCGTGGTTGCCTTTTTAGTAACTCCACAACAGTATTACAAGAGTCGGAGTTTCCTTTGACGTTCTCCAAATACCGAAGCATGCATTTGCACTTCCCGGTACCTTCATAGAGAACGCGGTGGTACTGCCACGGTCGTTATTGTATCTCTAATACTACCTATTGTTACCAGCCCGTCTATAGTTAGAGCATGGTCTTCCTTATTTTGAATATCGTTTGAGTTCAGATAAACGCAAGTCACCGCCGGTCTGCTATCTGGTGTCTGTTATTCAAAGTAAAATACTGTGAATGCTGTTTAGTTACTCATGTCAAACATTAATTTTTATTTAGTGAAGAAAATGTTATGTTTACTGGTAGGTATGTGATTTAAAAAGAACTGTATTGATTTTTAAATATTTTATTTAAGCATCTATTAAACAAGTAATCATTTATAAAACTCGATCACATCAAGCTCGAGTTTCTTCATAATGCTCATTATTTCATTCATATTATTACCATTCCCAGCTTCTTGCTCTGCATCTAAATTAACAAGTCCATCAACAAACTCATTTACATCATCATAGTATACAAACCACATTCTTTTTTGGTTATGTTTCATCAAGGCAGACCGGGCATTTGTTTTAGATCTAGTTGTTCAAGTTAGATTATTTAATCTGGGTGCTTCTAAAGCAAAGGTAACTAAGGATCTAATAGTAGACCTTGAACCAACTAAAGGTTGAATTAATTTCCGATATTTATTAGAATTTACACCCTTTATTTGCTCCGCTGGATTATTTAGCTGCATTAGTAGTTTTCAAGATACTTTCAAACTGTATCATTTTTCGTAGGATATAGTAGATATTATAAAAATAATAATTCATATAATCCTCGAGTTCATACACACATTACACATTCCGGTGTAAAGGCAACTTTTTGGGAAACCATAACCTACGAATTAGTAACTATATCAAGCTTTAAACTATATGTGTGATCAATTTTGTCTGATTTGGTGAAATACATATTAATATATTCTCGCGCGAGTTGAGGAAATACATCTGAATAAAAATCAAACGTTCCCCAGTTCTAGCGAATAGATTTTTGAAGATCATCTTTAATATCTTACGGAATTATACATGCATATTCATACCCACACCAGCACATATATGCAGAACCATACACAGTCATGACAACCATTCATGTCCATAGAAGTACATAGATGCACAATCTTACATGACATAGATGTACATAGATGCACAATCTTACATGTCATAGCTATTCATACCCATACGAACACATTGATGTACATAGGCTGTTTGGAAAATAGGTCTTTTATTGAAAATATTGAAAACTAAAGTTTGCGATAGTTATATTTACTCAGTATATTATAAGTTTAAACTTTATTTATTAAACTCACTCACTCTAAAATTATTTCAAAATACTCTGATTTTATTCGTATGACAAATCTGGCGACTAGCTGATTCACTTCATTATAGGATATATGTTTCTTATTTTCAGTAGGGCTTTGTATATCAATTTCCACATCAGATGATCTATAATTCTCTTTATCCTCTTCTTCTGTCTTTCACCAGTTCATCTCGCAGACTTAAAATTGTATGTAGGTCTTCTCCGCTACCCTTTTGTTCAGGTATAATAGACATAATATTGAATTATTTTCAGGAATGGCAACATTAAATACGAGCATTTGAATCAACTTTTCTACGATGATCATTAGTTTGAGTGAGGATTTTTTTGTAAATAATTAAATCATGCGTTAAATAGTTCACAGGTTTGTTTTTAAAAAATAGGTCTCTTAAACCATATGTTAATGGAATCTCTTCTTTTTTAAGGTTTAATATATTTCCATTAACTTGTATAGGATAATTTCCAATTAATAGCTCTGGGGCTACTAATCATACACCAAAACTATCATCCCTATCCGGTAGCTCCACACTCTTTAAATAACGGATAACTTCTAAACGAATATTACATATGACATATCCTTTACAGAAACATAAACTCTAAGGGTATTCCCAGATTTATATTCACACCTAGAGACTTTTCAAGAACCATTAGTTACAAAATATAATGGTTGTTAATGAATAAATAAAAGTTATGCTTTATCACAGCGGGAATACCCGAGCGCGCATATCAGTCTCGAGTTTATGAAGAGAACGCTACTGTCACGACTTCAAAATCACTTAAAAAATTATTATTATTAAGACTTGAAACTTTACGATGCAAAAAGCCCTGAGTGCCTAACCAAAGGGTCCGTTAGAGAGACTTAACCAAAGGGGTGGGTCAAAGGGGTTTAATCGTAGTCTACACGAACACTCGAAGCGTCCACCCTAGGTTTTTATCACATTTTCAGAGTTGTGTATCTTAAAAAGTATCATGCAGATTTTGATGAATTTGAACTTTTTGGAATAATTGGCTTTCAATTGAGGTATTAATTTAATGTGTATTGTCATATGATAGAGATATGCAGGATACATAATGAAGTGATGTAAAATGATTTAAAATGTTTGATGATCCCATTTGACCAGAAACATGCAGTTTGATTCTTAATTGGATTCTTGCGGTCTAGGATTCTGCGAAATACGATTTTTTTTGCTGAAAATCGGCCTTGTAATTTTTTGTTGTCCATTAGATGCAATTATTTTTACTTTAAAAACATTAATGTGAAGTGATCCCAAGAAATGTACAGGTTTGCTTTACACAGGATGTCCCCAAAAATTGCGAACAGTTATTGAAAATAAAAATGCCGTTTTTCTTCGCAATTTTGCGGGACTAAACTTTACATGGAACGCTTTGTGTAAACATAATTTAACAGGTTATTTATAATTTTCCTGTTTAAGGTGCATTAGTCTCGGGTCGATTTCGAATTTTTTTAGTCTTTCTTAAGAAAGATACAGGGCGACCAAATGTATGCGGAATTCTGGTCAATTTAAAAGTCGAGCTGTGTTATTTTATTGCCTTAGTGGTCCGAACTGAATCTTAAATATGCAATTTTATTAAAATAATATTATTTTAAGATATCGGGTGTTTGGCATTTAATGAATGAGTTTCGGTAGACAATTGTTTTATTGTATTAGAAATATGTAATTAACAACTTTCAACTTTAAGTAAAAGTTACAATTTTAATAAAAAGTACACCAAAATAACCTTAAATGAAAAACAAAAGAATACTAGTGGGACCACCCCTATTTACTACTAAAAATACTTCGAAAAAACAGTAAATTTGCGAGTTCAGAAAACTCAAATATATTTATCTTCGTAAGCATGACAACAAAAGTCATGCCTTTGTTGTCACGGTTAGAAAGATATTTACACTTTTATCTTAAGTCTCAAGTGACAGCCTATTTTTTGAACTGTAAAATGTTTCAACTTTCAGAACACGAATGGCAAAATATTTTGACGTTTGTATTAACGTCACAATAAACAGTTTTTGACCCGGCCGTGTAGTCAAGTAAAATGCAAAAATCGAAAGCAGCTAAATTAGTAACTTTTTTGCTTTGCATGTTCTTTATCGAATTTCGGTTTATATAATTAAAAATTTAGAAAGGTGGTTAAAACAAGAAACTTGTAAAAACTACATGACACTAGTTTTCAGCAAAATTACTTTTATGCATACTTGTTGTCTCAAAAAGCTTTAAAATTCTAGACTTCTTTCATGGAATTAACCCCTACAACTGTTCTCGAATTTTTTACGTTTAAAAATTTTCATTTCAATTTTCGTCGTAGCACTTCTGAGGCCCACTTACACAAGGGCTACGTGGAAAGCCAAAAAGTTTCGTTCCGTCATTAACAAACCGATATTTTGGGTAATCCTGCGAAGTTCTCCAAGCAGTTCCAGGTAGTTCGAACGCTTATCTCATATTATGAGCAACATGTTGGTTTATGCGGCGGCTAAAAATTCGATGGCAAATAACGACTTTGTTAGCTTGTCCACAGAACGATATCAAGCTTGTTGTCTTGCAACTTGGTTGTGGTAGGAAAAGCGTAATTCCAGTAAATGCGGCTGTTAACGTTTTCCATCACAGCTTCGATATTTCCTGGGGCATATGACAGTACAGGCATTTCATCTATACCAAAGTGATTTATTTATTTTCGCATTTCATAAGTTACCAATTTATTTATTTATTTATTCATACACGGAAAATGTATTCATGCCCCTTTGTATAATAATGTACCGGGTGGTCGAAATTGGTCTGTTTTAACAGAGAAAACCTATTTCCTGACTAGATAGAGCAAAACTGACTTAGGTGTAATGGGCTCGATTTCTGAGAAATGTTTAATGGCAAAAACCGCCTGCCGATATTTTCACTGCCAACTGAGATATAGGGCGTTTTTCAATTTTCGGCCATTTTGAAAATTGTCCATAACTTTTTTATTTTGCGGAATATTAACATTCTGCAAAGACATTCTAAAGGCACTTTTTTATGTGCAATCCAGTGGCGTACTCAGATTTTTTCTATAGTTGTCCGTTTTATCATAAATAGGCAAAACTTTTTTTTTTCAAATGGAAATCATAGTTGGCTATAAATTATAAAAAATGCTCGCGTTTAGCCCTTTTCAGTGATATAAAGTTGTAGGTACTTATTTTTAAAAATAACGAAAATATTAGGTGTTTTTGGTTTACATCGAAGTAGGCCTTGGAATAATGACGCGCGTTCAATATTTTGAATATATTGCTGTCAGATTACTGTAGTCTGGTGTAATTATTGCGTTTTGGTGTTATCTTTATAAAGTTGTGTTAAGTTGCTGACAAAATATGTTTGAGAATTATGAAAAGTATGATATGTTAAAATGTTACATATTATCTAACGAAGTTCCTGAAGCAGCTAGTGAATTATATTTTAATACATTTCCCGAGCGACGTCAACCGGATAACCGAATTTATCAAACATTAAAAAGTAATTTAGTAAATTACGGAAGTTTTAAAAAGTTAAGAACAAGACATTATGAACTAAAGGAAGAAAAGGAAATCCAGCAGCTAAATATAATTGGTGAGGTATTAGATCATCCTGGCACCTCCTCTCGAACATTGGCTAATATAACGAATGTTCCAAAGACCACCGTTTTAAAAATACTCAAAAAACATAAATTCAAACCGTACAGAACGAGAAGAGTTCATCAACTCCGTGAAGGGGACGCCGCTAGAAGATTGAGATTTTGTCAGTGGTATGAGCAAAAATTCATGGAGAATGAGAATTTTCCATTAAATATTATTTGGAGTGATGAATCCAGAGTAGATACTTCTGGTATATTTAATAGATATAATTCATATCACTGGTCCACTGAAAATCCACACGTAGTTGTGCAACAAGACCGGCAAGGTCGGTGTGGATTCAATATATGGGTGGGGATATTCCGAGGAAGATTTGTGGGACCTTATTTTTACGATGGAAATTTAACTGCAGATGATTATGTAAATATTTTGCGCACATATATTGTCCCTTTGTTGGAAGACATACCTTTAGCTGATGCCAGAAATATCTACTATCAACAAGATGGTTGTCCCCCGCACAATGCAAGGATCACAACTGATCTTTTAAACTTCGAATTTCGAGAAAATTGGATTGGTACGTGGGGCCCCATACCTTGGCCTGCTAGGTCCTGTGACTTAACTCCCTTAGATTTTTTTTTGTGGGGAAGATTGAAGGACTTGATATTTAAAGGAAGAACCTTTCACACAAAAGAAGAATTGCAAGAGGCCACTAGGCAAGCTTTTGCATCTATTAGCCCAGTTGAACTAATAAATAGTTGCAACTCGGTACGCAAAAGATGCTTAGTTTGTATTCAACAGGGAGGGGCTCAATTTGAACAACTTCTCTAAATATATTTATCAGAAACCTATCTAACTAAATACCTAGATTTTCATAATTATTTTTTATTTTCACTTGTAGCTGTAAATAGTAGTTTAGTTTGTTAATTTTGTTCAACTTTGCTATGTAAACAAAAAAAAATAAAAAAAATTAATAATAAATAATTAAAATAACGTTAGCTAGTGTTATTTAAAGTTGTGTTTAAGTTGCTAACAAACTATAAATCTTAACAATACATAATTGAGATATTGTCATCACAAATCAAAGCCTACTTCGATGTAAACCAAAAACACCTAATATTTTCGTTATTTTTGAAAATAAGTACCTACAACTTTATATCACTGAAAAGGGCTAAACGCGAGCATTTTTTATAATTTATAGCCAACTATGATTTCCATTTGAAAAAAAAAAGTTTTGCCTATTTATGATAAAACGGACAACTATAGAAAAAATCTGAGTATGCCACTGGATTGCACATAAAAAAGTGCCTTTAGAATGTCTTTGCAGAATGTTAATATTCCGCAAAATAAAAAAGTTATGGACAATTTTCAAAATGGCCGAAAATTGAAAAACGCCCTATATCTCAGTTGGCAGTGAAAATATCGGCAGGCGGTTTTTGCCATTAAACATTTCTCAGAAATCGAGCCCATGACACCTAAGTCAGTTTTGCTCTATCTAGTCAGGAAATAGGTTTTCTCTGTTAAAACAGACCAATTTCGACCACCCTGTACAGTGGTCATTTCAAATCACAAACATTTCAATCTGCTATAACTTTCTTATTTTTCAAGATATCAAAAAATATAGCTAATTTTTATTATAATTTATTATAAAAATAGCAAAAAATGTCAGTTGCAACATAAAAATATAACTTTAACAAATTTTTAAAATGAGGTATCCTCTACACATAAAAATAAATTTAATAAAAGTACATGAAAATCCTTACAATTTTCCTAATTTAACTATTTTTCTAACTTTCCAAATATAGGGTTTATCTATTTTTCTAAATTATAACCAATAACCCTGTATATTGTGGGTCAAGATTTCACTTTATTTACAGGGTTCAGGGTGAAGGAACGAATATGTGTCACTTGTCAAGGTTATTTCAGGCGAGCCGAACGAGTATCCGGCGTACGTTTGACAGGCACCTGACCACAAGAGCAGTGGCATATGCACACGGAAGGGGACACATAAGAGCAACTACAGCGCGTGATGACCACCGAATTTTCACGTCGGTTTATCGGATACCCGCTCTGAATGCGACGCAACTTAGGGTAGTAGCTAGTGCGCAGGCATGAATTCAAATAATTAAAAGACGCCTGCACATCAGAGGACTTCATGCAAGAAGAAGAGCAAGTTGCCCTTTTCTTACAAGGCAACATCATGCTGCTCGAAGACAGTGGGCGGCTAAGCATGTTTACTGGGCAATAGGAGAATGGTAGGTGTATGTTCGTCGATCAATGTAGGTTTAATATGAGTGTTTCAGATGGTCGCGTTTTGGTATGGAGAGAAAATAATAAAAGAGGAAGAGATAAGAATATGGACGCGCGCGCACCCTTTGCAGGTGGTGGTGTGAATGTTTGGGGAGGAATTACGAGGAACGAAAAAAAAACGAAATTTCAAAAATCGGGAAAACTTTTTTGCGTTATTATCCTAGGCCGCAAAAATCGAATTATGAATCAAACCGGATGGTTTTAGTTAAAACGGGATCGTGAAACATTTTGGATCATTTTACATCACTTCATTATGTGCCCTGTATTAGCCAGTCATTCCAAAGAGTTCCATCAAAATCCGCATGATACATTTTAAGATAGACAACTTTGAAAATTGTGTAAAAACATAGGGTGGACGCTTCGAGTATTGACCAGTTTATATCCTTCGTTACATTTGTAGAAACACTAAAGCAGTTTGTTGTAAAAAGTATACATAAAATAATGAAGTTACTAGTTAGGAAGGTTATAATGAAAATTAACATATATACGGAGAAACATTTTATTATTAACCCTTTCTTCTTCTAAAAATTAAAATGTAGAAAGGATTGGAGTTTTGCTGGCAAGTTTTGCTCGAAAAGCTGACAAAAAGATTTTAGACCGATATCATATTAGGGTACAAAATTAAGGAACATGAACAAATTATGTTTTTAGTTTTTGAGAAAAACAACAATTATGTAAGACATCGAAGAATAAAATATAAATAGGCATTATCTTAGAAGACAGTCACATCATTAGCTTGATAACAGTAGGTGTGGCTTTAATAGTGAAATTCGAATTAAATTTTGATTTTCTAATTTGGGGTTGAGAATATATGTCAATTATATGTAATTAAATTTAGTGTATTAAAAGTAAAATCCAAGAGACGAGACGATTAAATAGACTGAAAACAAGAGAGGTTAACGAAAAGGCCGCTTTTCACATAATAAGTACATGTAATTGAGATACTTTATAGATTTTTTACTATTTAAGAAAACTAATGTGCCCATGATTAAATAAACTCTTACATATTTAAAGATTAGTGTTGGCAGTAGTGATATTAATTTTGTGACTAACGTACAAAAGTATATCTAATATCTATCTATCTAAAGTGAATCTAATTCGCATTTCACCATCGAAGACTATAATCAACAGTCAGAGAAATGTTTAATGAAATATGAATATGCGGCTAGAAAGGAGCGGTATTACTTATTATCTTCAACGTAATTGTTGGGTGAATTACGGAATGGGTGTTGCTTAAGTCCTGCCAGAATGTTCAGTCCAGTCATTATTCTCTCCAAACCACATAATCTATTTAAAATATTTTTAAATAGCTGTGAACGGAAAACATTAATGACCTCTTTTCAAGAAATAATATGGTGACTTTTTTAATAATACGTCAATAACTACAGATTGTGTGACCTTTGCGTGAGGTGATATTGTTAAAGTAACGCAAATGATATAGGGATATGGTGACGTGAACGTACCCGAAGTTTCCAAACATGGTATCAGTTTCTATCCGAGTAGGCAAAGTAAGACAGTTCACTATCCTCCTTCCTCCGGCGGAGAGCATTGTCTGGATATCCTAGACATCCGCCATGTTTCGTCTACGTGGGGTACGTCATTTGTCAAGGCCACCTGCCATTTGTCATTTTTTGGACATGGCCTGATGCAGGATGGCGTTCTATCATATTTTAACAGTTTGGTGCCGATCAGTCGAGCCGGTTAACGAAATGACGTAGTGGGTTGTACTTTATGCGAGCACCCTTTATTGACCTGTAAAAAAATATTTGCGAAAACATGTAAGACGACGATGCAGGAAGAAAAAAAAATAAAATTCCGATACATCAATGCTCGAGTAAGAAACAAACCCAATAGCCTTGACAAAAGAATTGGGTAAGAAGGTAAGAAAAACCAATACCTCCGATCCACTAGCCGATGCAAGAAGTCTCATATCAATTAATATATCAAAAAAGTTCCAAGACTTTAAAAGGTTAGTTCTTGGCAGTTTGGATGCATTAGGAAAAGACATCAATCAGCTGTAGAGTGATATAGAGAAATCTGCAGTACTGACGAATAATGGGAAAATTAAAACCTAACGCCCAGAAACTAAGACCGATTGTAGTCTGTTTTTGCCATCTTCTATAACAAAAGCAAACTAAAAGGTAAACAAATTCTCTTTACTGAAATTCTTACGGTCAAAAATTTAAAAGACATATAAAAGTGCACGAGCTATCGTTCAGAATTCCTGTCGGACAAACGGTGCAAAAGTGTATGTGTTTAATGAGTAGGTAGAGTCAGTAGAAAATTTAAATACGCTCGTGCATCCCCCAAGTGAGAATTGACCATATTATAAACTTATAAGTGTATAACTAATTGTTTTTGGTTGTGGTCAACATTTAAGTGAAATCATAGATTATTTCTATTGCATTATCAACAAACATGCAGCATAAAAAATCGGCGAAAAATCGTTTACTCTTTGGACAACTCCAAACATCAAATTCCTAGTTAAATTAAGAGATAAATCACATAAAAAATACCAAAAAAATAAAACTCCAGGTAATTTGCAATACTATAGACAACTCAAAAACTACAACATGCAATCCTGAGAGAAAATTACATATTTCAACCAGGTATCGCAAAAAAGAGGGAGGAAAAGGTTTTTGGCACAACAACAATTAGGTTTAACGCATAATAAAATTATTGATATCCCCGAGGCCCTAATCCCTCCAACAAAATTAAATATGTTTTTCAGAGACTGGTCTAAAGTGGCTGATTCTGTATCTAGGCAGAAAATACAATTTTACAATTCGAATAGGTATTCTAATAATACGGAACTAAATTTTAAAGTGATAAACTCAACTGAAATAAAAAAAAAACGGTAAATTTCTTTACCCGGAACTTCCGTCGTTATGATTTTTTTCCATTTGTTAAAAACAGTGAAGTGTGATTCAATTTAGTTTAGTACATATTCACAGTGTATATGTGTTACAAATACTGTCTTTTCATTTCTATTTGTTCCATCATATTGGATTCCTACCAATATTTTACCATTTTCCTTTTACCTATGCCACACTTAACTTTTGGGCATAATAAAATAAATTCAATAAGTAGTTTTTAGATTGACACATACCGACATTTTGCTACGTCATGTTGAATTCGTACCAGTTTATCCAATTTTCACATCTAATTTTTCCACAAAATCAATTGAACAAGATTTTCTTACGTTGATTTTTCAAAAATTTATTTTGCCGCCATTTTGTTTTGCCATCTTAAATTAAAACCCATATTTTCAATCTTTACCTACTCCGTTGTTCCTCAGATACTTCCCAGATATTAAGTTTCTAACTCGTTTTCAGTAGTTATTTAAGGAGAGAAGCGCCTCCTCCTCCTCATTATGCATCTACTCCTCCTCCTCCCTGTAATTTTAAAATTATATCTATTCCCTCCTCCTCTCTGATATTGAAAACTATTTAATCGAGTTCGTTAACTTAGCCTTGTCGCCGAAGGTTATTTCTTTAAGCTATGGCCAATAATATAGTATTACTTCGAGAGACTCCCCTCTTAAAGTTAAAGCTTAAAAGGGGTAAATACGATTTTGCTGCTTCAATTTAAAGTTGTAAATGTAAAGTAACAAACATTTCTGAAACTTGTCAAATGTCTAAAAGAAAAATGGGCTCTCGAAGTGTTTTAAAGCAAGTAAAATTAAAAAAAAAACAAAGAAAATAAAGTGACAGAAGAAATTTCCGATGATTTCCTATTTACTATATCCCTTTAAAAAATGAAGAAAGATGCAGACCTAATTTTTGTGATCATAAATTTTGTTTTAACTGTTTAGTCGAGTGGACCGTGGACAGTTTTTTAACGTGTCCATTGTGTAGAAAAGAGTATTGCTTTATCATTTTGTTATTTAATTCTAAAACCATTCCTTTGCATTATTGCCACCTTATGAAATTTAAAAACTTGAATCTTAGTGAAGTGAAAGTTTATTTTAACGACATTTTAACTCTATAAACATGGCTAATGTGAACGAAATTTTACCGGATGAAGTATTGGAAGTGATGAACATTTATGACTGTGTAAACGTCAACCTTGCTGAAGGAGAACGTTTGGAGCTTTAAGATGTAAATAATTTTATTTCAAATAACATTGAATCTGGTGATTCTGATCTAGAAATTGACCAAGCTGATGAAAATGCAACAGCAAAAAAGGCGTTAGTACCGATTTTTCGTGAACATTTCATAGATAAAATATTTTGTATTGTTCAAAGTTATGTGATAGTTCGTACGGTATTAGACATAAAAAAATACATTATGTTATTTTTGTTATTACATACATCTTGGAAATGGTTCTCACGAACATATAAACACTCATTATAAACGAAGTGTTAGATATTCAGATTTAGATATTAGATGTGTAATTTGTTCGAAATCATTGTATCAGATGATACTTCCAGACATTTGTGTTTTTTGTAATGTAAATACAATTCAAATAGAAGTTGACGAAGTTCCAAAAACGTAATTTATTTTTTAGTTTTAACATTAAAAAGTATTGCCTATAATCTGGACCATTCATGTTTATGGAACTATTATACTAAGGGCTGATATTTTCATCTCCATATAATTCTACTCGATGGATATATTCCATGGAAACAATTTTCCCAACAATCGTTTCCACGATAAATATTTGAAGACTAAAGTTATTTGGGGATGAAAATATTGCCCATAAAAATAGGATGTACAATTTAAGACATGCTTGTAACATTACATCTACAACTTTAAATTCACTTGCAGCTAATACAAAATAAAATATAGAATGTTAGTTTGTTTTTTATTTATTTTTATACCTATGTCAGAATCCAGATTCCGACATTCGTAAAAATACAGTAACCGAAATTTATAACATTTGGATATTATTAAGGTTATATTACTCGTTTTTCAAATAGATCTAAATTAGTATTATATAGCCTTTGTATGGCATTATTACATTCACTTTAATAAAACAACTCCCAGTTAATGAGTGTGGAGCTTATTAGGCGACTAAAAAGACACGTATATTTTTTAAGCTATATACAAATACAAATCAATATATGTTTTACTTGTTATGTATTGAAATTAAAAAAGGGCCCGGTGTGTTATTTTGTCTATCTGTAATGTAGTAATTGCTGAAATATTGTTGAAAACCACAATATAAAATACTATTAGTAAACACTATAATGTTTAACTGCGCTATTACTAGATCATTTAAATCTGCTTTTCCGAATTTCTTTAAGAGACTATAAATTTACTAAAACGACGTGTGCATTGTATTAAGCACTTAATTAAAACATAATGTAACCAAAATATTATAACTTATTAAACTTTGTTTAAATTTTGTATAAATCTTTGTACACTACTTCTAATTTTATTGTCTCTAAAAATAGTTCTTTTTCACTCTTTTCACTTGTCTTTAAGCATTTTAATAGTTTAACAGACTGTTCCTATTTTTCTAAATATGTAGTTCTAGTAAATGTTTTTGTTTCTATATACAATAAACATGTTAGGTATGTGAAATAAACAAAGCAAAATTTGCCACAAATATTACATGTGCAAAAAAAAAAAAATGTGTACATTTCTTTTTAGCAATCAATTAATAATCAAAACTTGACGAAAATATTATTACTTACAGTTGACTAGATACATGCAGATTCCAAAAAATAATTTGTGTACTCATAAGAGGAATCTCAGGTCCAC
Organism: Kuschelorhynchus macadamiae; assembly: GCA_030620095.1. Taxonomy (NCBI): domain Eukaryota; kingdom Metazoa; phylum Arthropoda; class Insecta; order Coleoptera; family Curculionidae; genus Kuschelorhynchus; species Kuschelorhynchus macadamiae. The sequence continues at coordinate 195,161 of JAUTXW010000820.1, forward strand.
TGGTTGAAAAAATTTCATTTATTTAAGGTGGAAAGGGGAAAGCGGACATGTGAACGGGGTCATGTTTAGAGAGTTGCATGTAGGCCATAGCATTGACCTTTAATAAACCAGTCTAGAAACCTTCGATTTCTCTTTATAAACTCGACCGTCTTATGCTTTTAGTTAAGCAGTTCTTAAGTTTCGTTTAAGTCGTAACACCTATTTGTCGAGTTAAAACATTTCCCGTTCTTTCCGTTCCGTTTCATATAAGATTATTTTTACATTTTTACAAATTTAATGTAATTAAATAATGGAGGGTAAAAAAGTTCAACTGTTTTTCAATGATATATCAGACAAAATTAGAAGCTTAATAGAAAAATTTCTTGAAACACATACATGCTTAAAATTAAATATGGAATTATTTGGCATTTACTTCAATCCTGGTAACGGAGTTCACGCAATCAAGTCATTCAATACTCCTTTTAAAGTTATTTGTACAAGCTCAGATATTATATCGAACATCAACGAAATTTGTGAAATAATAGGCCGAAAGGCTGATGATTTAGCAGAAAAAGATTGGGGTAATTTTTTGAATATTTTAAAACCATTTTATATTTTATTAAAAATCATAAAAAATCTAATATATTCTAATACATTTTTTTTTGTTGCAGGATGGGTTCTTTTGAAACTTTTGCATCTAGAAATGAATTTCAACAAATATAATCCACTGCGTTCTTCTTCCTACATTCCACTACCGGAAGAAATCGAGTTTAAGCGAGCTGTTATTAACCTTCGAAATCAGGACCATTATTGTTTGGCGTGGTGTGTGATAGCTGCAATGTATCCTCCAACTGGATTGGAATATGAAATCCAATCATATCCGCACTTCGAAACAATCTTGGATACTTCAGGTATTCACTTTCCTATAGCTTTAAAGGACGTAGAAAAATTTGAAAGACAGAACAATATATCTATTAATATTTATTCTTCGGAAAAAATCAGAAAAAACTTTAGGTTCAGTTATGAAGTAATAGGTCCACTACATTATTCAAAATCTAAAAAACCAAACCATATTAATTTATTATTAATTAGTGCTGATGATGGGAATTTTCACTACTGTTATATTTCTGATTTAAGTAGATTAATATCAAGTCAAGTTTCAAAACATAATGGAAAAAAATATCTATGTGATGGATGTCTTCAGTATTTTAGTTCAGAAGAATATTTAACTAGACATAATACTTTTGACTGCGATTTTGTAAGAATAAATTTACCATCAAAAGATTATAAAGACAAATTTGGGAAAAACGTACCGGAACATATTCTTAAATTTGAAAATATTCAAAATCAAATGGAAGTTCCTTTTGTCATATATGCCGATTTTGAATGTGTACTTAAACCTGTTGATAGCACCGATAGTGTAGAGTTAGGTTTAGATAAAACCTACACTAAAAAAATTTAAACATGTCCCTTATTCATTTGCATATTACTTAAAATGTTCGTTTGATGATAAGGTTTCAAAGCTAGAATTATACAGAGGACCTAATTGTGCTCAAGTGTTCATAAATTTTGTAGAAAGGGAGGTTCATGACATATATTAGGTATTTAGTAAATTAAAAAAAAAATGGAAAAATTAACTGAACTAGAAAAATTGAGCTATCAGTATTCAAGCGAGTGTAACATTTGCAACAAACCATTTGAAGATGATAATGAAAAAGTGGCAGACCATTGCCATTTAACCGGAAAATATAGAGTTGCACATTCCTATTGCAACTTAAATTATAAGCAACCACATTTTATTCCAGTCATATTTCATAATTTAAAAAATTACGATTCCCATTTATTTATAAAAAATATATGCCACAGTCAAGAGCAATTTTCGGTAATAGCACAAAATAAAGAAAAATATATTTCCTTCAGAAATATATAGAAGTAGACAGTTATTATGACCGAAAAATGGGATTAATAAAAAAAAAGTATATAAATTTAAGATTTATTGATTCTTTTCAATTTTTACCGTATTCCCTTGCAAAATTATCTGAAAAGCTAAGTGATAATCAGTGTAAAGAAGTTCATAAATATTTTACTCATATTGAAAAATTTAAATATATTCGACTAAAGGGGGTATTTCCGTACAGTTACATTAAAGACCTTACAAAATTAAATAAAACCGCATTACCTGAACAAGAGGAATTTTATAATGACTTGACGAATGAACATATTAGCAAAGAAGAATATGAAAGGGCAAAAAAAGTGTGAAAATTATTTAACTGTAACACCTTAGGTGATTATTCTGATATTTATCTAAAATCAGATGTTTTACTTTTAGCAGATATTTTTCAAAATTTTAGAAAAACTTGTACGAACATCTATAAATTAGATCCGGCACATTATTATACAATTCCCGTTTTGAGTTTTGATTCCTGTTTACGCTATACAGGTGTTCAATTAGAACTTCTGACGGATCCTGATATGTTACATTTTTTTAAAAGTAGTGTGCGAGGTGGTGTTAGTACTTGCGCATGTAGAAAAGCCGTTACAAATAATTTATTTCTTTCTGATTTCTATCCTTTAAAACCTAATTTTATTATGTATCTCGATGCTACCAATTTTTATGGATACGCAATGTCTCAATATCTTCCACAAAAAAATTTTATATGGCTTTCAAAATCAGAAATAGACAATTTAGATATTATAAACCTTTCCGACTCCTCTGAGAAAGGCTATGTGCTTGAAGTTGATTTGGAGTATCCCACGGACTTACATGATGCTCATAATGACTTTCCTTTTTGTCCTGAAAATTATAAACCCCCAATTCTAATTGCACAAAGCTAATACCAAATTTAAAAGATAAAGTAAAATATGTAATTCATTATACACTTTTAAAACAGTGTATTGAACATGGATTGAAATTAACTAGGGTACATAGAGTTTTAGGGTTTACTCAGTCACCATGGTTAAAACCGTATATTGACTTGAATACAAAATTACGCAATGAGTCTAAAAATGAATTTGATAAAAATAATTATAAATTAGCAAATAACAGTATATATGGAAAAACTATGGAAAATGTCGATAAAAGAATTGACATAAGGTTAGTTACACAGTGGTCAAAAAATCACAGAAAAGATGGCGCAGAAAATCTAATTGCCAAACCGTATTTTAAATTATTGTTTTCTAATTTAGTTGCTATCCAAATGCAAAAAGTTTTAGTAGAATATTTCATACTAGAAATACAAACGCAAAATGTGTATGAAGTTTTAAAACGTAATATAGAAAAATTTGACAGATCAAATTATACACCAAATAATATTCATGAAATGCCAATAACCAAATCTGTAGTAGGGAAGTTTAAAGATGATATGTTGGTGAACCCATAAAGTGTTTTTAACGGCACTTCAGCCAAAGCATATTGTGTCAAAACGGAGAGTGATACTCTTAAGAAGGCCAAGGAAATTAAAACCAGTAGTATTAAAAAACAATTGGATTTTGTTCATTACAAAGATGTTGTTGAAAATAATTTAAAAACCTTCTGTACAATGTATTTATTTAAATCTTGTTTACATACAATTTACACCGAAATAGTAAGTAAATTGGCCTTAAGTTCTTCTGATGATAAAAGATTTAAAATTCCTAACAGCTTCAACACACTTGCGTGGGGTCATCAGGATATTCCTTTTTACGAATGATCATTGAACCATGAAGACCTTTCAAATTTGTAAATTCAATTTTCTCCTCCGTTTTTAATTTTCAAGGTTACAGGTTATATTAAATATCAGAACAACTCGTAGTCATTTTTCAGTTGTTTCTTTAACTGCTTTAGTACTGGAAGTAAATATGTGTTTAGAAAGCTTTGATTCTGAAATTTACAACAATTTCTATAGAAATTAAGAAAAACGACTTTCCTCATTTAAAAATTGGAACGGAAAATTGAAACCTGAAGTGTTAGCAAAAGCAGAATTTTACTACACTTTATATAATGATAATTACAGATGTTTTTACTGTGGTGCAGAAATATTTGAGTGGACATATGATGACTGTCCCATTGACGAACATTATAAATATTTTAAAACTTGCGACTTGGCTGTATGTGTGTGATTTTCGAAAAGTAGAAAAAACAAAGAACAATATGTATTTAAATGTACTAATGACAAAATAGGCACCTATAAAACGATGTTTTGTATATTGACTTGTTTTTTCAACATTTTTTTGATCAATCAATATTTAAAGTGTTAAGAATAATTACTTATTTTTCCAGAAGCATTAAATTGTTTATTTTTTACTATTGTGTACGTATTAAAAAGTACTAATGAAATTAAGTAGCTATAATATGATCTTATATGTTTAAAAGGTAAATAATGGATTTTATGACAATTAATTTCATTATTAAATGTATCTCTCTTTTTCTATATTTTTACCATTTTGTGGCTTATTTATTAAAGTGTGCTAATAAAAATTGTCAATACTAATATTTTTCTCTGTTTTCCAAAAAATGTATTTTGTTTTATTGAAAATTTTTGCAAAAGTATTTAAATTTACTTGTTCTTGTATTTTAACCATTCTCTTCTTGGTATTATATTAAACACATATTAAACTCCATGTTTGTGTATCGTCCATCTAAAGTGCTAAAAAGTAAAACATGTTTTAAAAAAAATATTGAAACAGTATGGCCCGAATCTTGCCATATCATGAAAACTGAAAAAATTAACAATAGTACAGTAGTTTTCTCTTACCAGATAGCACAAGCTAATAAAGGCAGTAATTTTTTCAAAATTTTATATTATTATTATAATAATACGATTTTTGACACTAACTGGATTCAAAAATATGTTGAAAACACTTCATGCGAATTTAATTATAATTCCACTCTTTTTCATAGCAGAAACTCCGATTTTGGCATGTCATACATATTATATATTATAATAATTTTATTGGTATTTTTAACATTAAATTCTCTGGGGTGTATTTATTACCGATATAAATTAAATTAAAATACTATTATTTTCAAGTTCTCTGTATATGAAACATTTTTAAAAAACCTTGAATTCTAATGCAGAGTAGTGGGGCAATTGATATAAAACCGAGAGATGTTTTAATAAGTATTTAAATATAGCAACTACAATGTTCAGTAAAACTACCCAAGCAAGTGAATATTCGTTAAATTTCAAAATGAACAGTGAAAGTGAAGTTTGCAAAAAATTAACTAAAAAACTTATTAATTTTAAAATTTATTATCTGAACAATTGTGCCTCAAAGTTTCTTCGTGTTGGATTGCGATTAGATGATTTTTCCTCAACAATTCAAATAGGAAGTCAAAATGGATTTTTTATTACTTTTGATGAAGAAGATTGGAAGAAGTTGGCGATATATCAGGGAGTTATAACAAGTTATTTTTATACGCCTGGAAGTGACTCGCTTCCGGTTATTATTGGTGACATTACTTTATATTTTGAAAAAATTAATTCTACTTCTATTATAAGAATTCAAAAAGTGGACGGAGTTTACGTTTGCCTTGCGTGTGATTCCATGGATAAGTTATGGAAACTGCAAGAACTTGTTGAATACAGGCTTAAAATACTTAGAAACCAAGAATTCGATAAGTACTTCAATATGTATTAAATTTCGAATCTCAATGAGGGAGGTAAATTGTTAACGAATGTATATAATGTTCTTAATCCAAGCCAAAACACCAACAGTAAAAATGTTAGTACAATGTTGGAAATGTTAACAATGCATCCATGCGAATTTGAAAATAAGCTAAAGAAAAATACTGTAAAAAAAAATATCATGAAGAAGTCAGTGCATTTTAATGAAGCTAACAATAAAGTTCATTTATTAGTAAAGTGGAAGTTTGCATATAGGCATGCTCGAATATGTGAATATCAAATTCTATTTAGAAAGGGTGCGATTTGAGAATAGGGTTTTGGAGTACGAAAAAATTATTAGCAATATTTTGGATAAAGAACATAGAAATATAATTTACAGGGAAAGATTTAATGTATTTAAATAAATATTTGAAATAAAACAATTAAGTACTTGTTAATCTTTTATTTGTTTATAAAAATTAAAAATATATTACAATACATCTTTTTTAAGAATCCAAGAATTATGAGTTTTATCTAATCCTAACCATTTTACTAAAACTTTATTTCCTTTTCGCCTTAAAACTTTTTCAACTAAGTACATGTCAGGATATTTGACCTTTTGTAATTCCTCCTCATAAAAGGCTCCTTTAATTTCTAAATTGTTTTCATTTTTAATTAAATACGTTCTAGGATTTGTTAATTTAACCTCATATATTTTAAAAATTTCATTTGACCAATTAGGAGTGTAACCCTTTGTAAAAGCTTCTCTTTGTTTGCTAATTCGGACATAGTCTCCAATTTTAAATTTTGGTTTTCTAATATCAATTGTTTTCTTATATGTATAAGATGATGTCAGAACTTCTTTTTCATTGTTTTTATTGATTTCAGATGTTTTTTTTCCAGTAGTGGAATAAACTGTATTATTATAGGTTTTTACAATTTCGTGTAAAGTGTCTACCCATTTATAATTTACACGTAAACTAAACTTTTTCCACATTAGAGTTTTTATGGTTCTATTTACTCTCTCCACGACACTAGCTTTCATGTTTGAGTAAGTATTGTAGAGATTTATGTTAAATTTAACCATTAAATTTTTAAAATTTTTATTAAAAAACTCTTTTCCCATATTAGTTTGTAGATTTTTCGGTTTATATTTTGCTCTCTGTAATATTTTTTGCATCGTCAAAGTTACGTCATTTGCAGAACTTTGATTTAACTGGTTCTACCCACAGAAATTTTGAAAACACATTGATAACTACAAGAATGTATGTATCCTTTATTTGATTTCCAGTATGGTAACATTTCAACTAAATCACCTTGCCATAGATCATTTATTTCTTTTACAATAACCCTTCTTCGTTTATATTTTTTTCTGCTTGGTCTATGAAAGTTCATTAACATCTTTAATTTTATTGCTCATGACTGAAATTGGATAATGATTAAGTTTCAATAATTATCGGACATTTTATTACTAATTCACCATAAAAAGTTGGTATAGTCACACTATCTTGAGGATGAAAACTAATTGCATCATTCTGGTTGATATATATTCGCTTTCCATATGGAATAGGAATATTGTTTATTTTTAATAAAACCGCATCTTTGGGGTACTCAACTTTGATTATTTCACCTGAAGTAAATGGAAATTTATATATTAATCTTCCATCTTGAAGTAGTTGATAACTTCTTTTAGAGGCATCATAGGTTGCAATAAAGGGCATAACAATGTTATAAAACAAATTTGTTTTGGCGATGTTGACAACGTTTAAAATTTGAGAAGAAGCATTTATATTTAATTTATTTTTATCTCTATCTAATATATGTGACCCAAATTTGTCAATCGACATATTGGCATGCAAGTTCTACGAAGAATAAATATTTTGTTGCAATGCAGTGTTTTTATTTAATTACTTTTGCTTCCCTAAGTTCTTCTAAAATTGACACAATTTCATTTTGATGACCTGTATGACCCGTCATTTGCGATGATACAAGTAGTTTCAATCTTTCAACTATTTCATTAATATTGTCGAAATAAATGTGGTCAATTTTTTTGTTAGAAAGTTTAACATTGCTCCACCTTTTTTTGATGACGAGGATCGTGGTCTCTGAGGAGGTCTTAACTTGTTTAAAGTACTGAAACTAGAGATACTTGAAATGCTAGATGCAGAAGATCTTGTAGGTTTAATAACGTTTTTTTGTATTAAATATGGTTTAATTATTGTTATGTATTTCGGATCTGTGGTTCTTTGAACTTGCTCTTTGGGGTCATAATTTCTGTTGTAAGCATTTGTTCGTTTTAATATGTCCATATAATTTTCTACATCATCAGGTTTGTAACCTATAGGATCTTTAAAAAAAAGTAGTTCGTACAATCCAGTAGTTCCCTTAAAATTAAGTTTTAAGTTTTCATCTTTAAACTCAACAGTAGAATCTCCGATTTTCCATTTTTCTAGTAAAGGGTCGTGAACAAAACCATGTGTATGATCTAGTTCACGATTACCCTTAATCGAGTCATCAACAAATGATCTTACGAGTGGGTGATACACTTCGAGATACGTATCGTAAACGTCACCTCTTTTAGCTAATTCAAGCATTTCCTGTCTTATATCTGCTGATTGGATGGACGACTGGGTTGAGTACCAGTTGGTTCATCTAAGAACACATCTTCATTATTAATTTGTAAAATGTCTTCATCTTGTAGAAATGATGGAATATCATGAGGAAGATATTTATTATAAATATTCGTTTGTGGTTCATCTAAGAACACATCTTCATTATAATTTTGTAAAATGTCTTCATCTTGTAGAAATGATGGAATATCATGAGGAAGATATTTATTATAAATATTCGTTGGTCTTCCTCCTGGTCTTTTTTTTTGTAGTTGAAAAACTACGTTTGCCGGTTTCTGGAGTTAAAAAAAGTGATAATTAAGTAAGCTCTCGTTTTACCAAGGGTTCGATTTTTATTGTTTTAATTAATTCTTGCAAAGGTTCAGTTATTAGTTTTAATTCTTTTTCTTGTCGAACTTTACTCTGCTAAATCTGATTTTAGTGCTTGATATTTTCGTTTAACAGCTTTTCGAACTTCTACCAATTCCCTTGCAACTTTTACATTCATGTTGACTAAAATATGAAGAGTCATAAACTAAAGCCGATTGTAAAGGTTAGATATTATATATGTTTTAAAAATGTATAAAACTGTCAAATCCTTTTTGATATCTTCCAGATTTTAAACAGCAATCCTTATCAATAACTAAAAAATCATAGTTAGATTTCCAACACATTGAACACATTTTTTTAAAAATTTCGAATGACATATCTGAGGTGACATGATCATCATAAACATGTTTTAAATTCGTACCATCTTGTCTAAATAAAATTAATAAATTTGCATTATCTCTAATTAGTTGTTTTGGAATTGAAGAGTAGGTTTGACACAAATAAAAGCAATCGGTGTTTTTATGTCGTCCAAAGGAAAAGTAATCTCGCATAATACTTTGATTACAGCAAACAATATCATCAAAAATCATTAGTTAAGTGAGAGTTGGGTTTTACCTCGGCAGGTGACACAATGTCTTCTTCGTTTGTCGACTCAAAATATCCTATTTCTTTAATAGTCTCCATTACGTTTCTTAAAAACTCATATTTCGTTTGGTACAAGGATTTTGAAAAAATATATACATTCTCAAAACGTAAACCATTTTCTGATATTAAAAGAGCGACAACCACATTGGTTTTTCCTGAACCAGAAGGTCCTACAATTAAAGCTCTTTTCGAACACCCCGCAAATAACTTTCCATGTTTTTTAAAATTATTTAACTTGACATCATGATTTTTGACTGCCAACGAGAAAGATTGTTTTTCTAACCACATTTTAGGAAAATCGATGTGTATCTGAGAAATATCTTCAGGTTTTTCATTTAAATATATAACCTCAATTAAGCTTCAGTATATATAAAATGGGAAGACGAAGTAGATGTAAACATATTAGGAAGTAAAACCTCATGACGAGAGGTGGTTCGTTAAACACTTTAATTAACAAGTTACCATTCGAATTACACATTCCATCATACAATTATTGTGGTCCAGGAACCAAACTAGGTAAACGGCTTGTTAGAGGAGATAAGATCAAAAATCCTTTAGACAAAGCTTGCAAACAACACGATATTGCTTACTATACATTTTCTGATTTAAAACATTGCAACGAAGCGGATCAGGTATTGGCATCAAGGGCACTTGAAAGATTCAAGTCACCTGAGGCACCAATCGGTAAAAAGATTGTTGCTTTAGGAATAACTGGAATTATGAAAGCTAAATGAAGACTGGGAATGGGGTTACGAAAAGGAAGGGGAATAAAGTTAAAAAAAAGGAAAAAAGGTTCAATCAAAAAAATTTCTTTTCAGTCTGCAGTTCAAAAAGCTAAGAAAGGAAAAATCGGAAAAAAATATAAAAATTTACGTGTTGCAGCTCAAGATGCGTTGTCTTTAATCAGCAATTATAAAGGAAAAGTAAAAAATCCCACAAATCGAATTATCCCAATTCCAAAATCCGGCGGAGTTTACCATTAATCCCTCTTTTTGCAGGATTATCTGCTTTAGGAGCACTTAGTGGTGGTGCTGCTGGACTTGCTTCAGCCGTTAATTTGGCAAGGAGCGCTAAAAATAAACGAAGAACAAAAAAGACATAATAAAGTTATGGAGCAATTATCTATTGGAAAAGGTTTATTTTTGCGTCCTTATAAACAACGGTGTGGAATATATTTAAAACAAAAAAACTGGTAAAGATGCTGCCTCGCAAACCACTAACTAACATTGATTTAAGAAAGTATGTCAAGAAATTACAAATTCCAAATTTTCGTGGTGTATTTATGCGGAATAATATGCCAAATGTTATCAGTAAATATGAAACCGGTATTATAAATTTAGATAATAGTAATGGAGCACAAACATTAAACTGCTTATATTAAAAATGATAAAATTATCAATTATTTTGATAGTTTCGGCAATTTAAGACCCCCTTTAGAGATTATAACCTATTTTTTAGCGATGGCAGCAAGAACAAAACTATATATAGTTATAACTCTTACAATTCTTCAAATTGTGGTCAACTTTGTTTAACATTTCTTTATAAAAACACACAATAGATAATCTTAGAATCATTTAAGAAGATAATACGTTAGAATGTCGTTCACAATAGGGCTCTCTGCTCAAGGAGCAACGTTGCATGCGGATTTTAACCCTCCAATTTATTTAGATGTTGACTCAGTATATGTTATAAGTTTAACTAATTTTTAATAGAACAATTTGATAAAATAGGGATTGCGTTTCATTTATTTGCAAATAATAATACTCTACAATCGGTAATTAAGTCTTCTACAAATATCACATTTAAAGAGGGTAGTATAGGCAAAATTTTAGGATTCAAAGATCAGGTTATTAGAGGTGATGAAAAGAGTAAACATTCAGATGTTCCTGCAGAAATTATAAAAGTTAATTCACTATGTATCGACTGCAGTATTGCTGAAGGTTCCTACTTGAACGGAAGACCCGTTCATATTATTCATCAATTTTTTCCAAACGTCTCTCCTGGATTTAAAATAATTAAAAGTCTACAAAATATTATATATTTTCCTGTAACCGTGAAAGTGATAGACAAAATAGACTAGGACTTAAACTTTTAATATGAATATACTTAATGTTACAGAAAAGCTTTTAATTGATAATTCCATCACTCATTCGGAAATTCATTATTATTAGGAAATAATGATGAGATAATAATTCCCGTCCATGAAATTGAAAAACACACCCTTCCTTGTGAGAGTTTTCTTTACATAGAAGGAAAGTTAACTAGAGAGGACGAAACAGTTTCTAAAACGTTGAGTTTAATAAATAATGGAATTGCCTTTCTTTTTAAAGACATAAGATACCAATTAAATGGTGTTACTATAGATTCGGTTAGAAATGTTGGTATCACATCAACTCTAAAAGGTTATCTTTCATTTAATGAAAACGAGTTAGCTAAATTACGAAATGCAGGCTGGCATCCTGTTAAAACTCTTCAAACAGGTCGTCGATGAAAAAAAAGGATTTTTTAATGTTTGCATACCCCTTAAAACTTTAATGGGATTCTTCGAAGACTATATAAACGTAATACTAAATTCGAAACAAGAGCTCATACTAGTTAGGGATAATACCGATAACAATGCTATTTCAACCACAGATGACAAGGAAAATCCAAAAATTACTCTTAACAAACTTACATGGAATATACCTCATATATCAGTAGGAATTCCTCAAGAACTATCACTAACAAAAATTATAGACAAAAATACTGATATAATAATAGCGTTTAGAAGCTGGTAATTGAGTATCCAGAACTATTAAAAACTAATTGACGCAATTGGCCAGTTAAAACCTCAACCCGAGTTGAAACCCCCGTCATGTTATACTTGCATTTCAACAAAAAAAATGGAATAAGAAAAAGAGCAATATGAGTGAATTTAATGACATAAACTTAAGGAACATCAAAGTATTCTTAAATTCTGAAAGGTATCCTTATAACGATCTCATACTAGATATGAGTAAAAATAAATTAACTATCTTGAATGAAATGTACTCCAATTTCCGCAATACTTATTATGGAAAAACAGGAGAACCATTATTTGATCCGCTTATATTCAAGGAGAAGGCCCCCATTGCATACATTAATTGTTCTCATCAAAAAGAATCTTTGCAAGCAGGACCTATTGTAATGAGAGTAGAATTTGAACTAAATAAAGACATAGAAAAAGACACAACAGCGTATTGTCTGATATTACATGAGAAAGTTTTTGGTTACAATCCACTTACTAAAATTGTAAAGCAACTGTAAATTAGCTACGCATGCGGAATTTTTACCTCAAAATTAAATTTAATTCCTAAATATAACTTGCAAATAACAAAAGAGTCAGTTGTTACTAGACGTTTGACAAGAAAACGTGACTAACTGATAATGTCACTTCGAGTAGGAGAGATAGAAACTTTTATCAAAAAATTAAGAAAACTCAAGAAGGATATTGAAGATTACTCCAAAAAAACATTAATTTTTAAGAAATTTTCAAAATTAAAAATATGAAGCTAGTATTAGACATTCAAGGTTTTAAGGACGAAAAAAATAAATGTATACCTAAAGAATTAGCAGCTTACGATGGAAATAAAATAAGTCACTATATTTTTAAACAACCTTTCCTTTAAACTTTCTTTCGCCTGAACAACATAAGCAAGCTATTTGGTTAATGAAAAATTATCATTGTATATACTGGAATTCTGGACATACTCCACTGCATCAATTTTCAAAAATTATCAAAGAATTGACGGCGGATACTGAATTTGTTTACGTTAAGGGGAAGGAAAAAGCTGAATGTATAAGAAAATATTCTAAAAAGCCAAATATTGAGTTAGATGAACAACCAGATTGGTGAAGACATACTGTCAATAAGAGATTTAAAACTGTGCCTCCTCTTCTTTTGAAATCTATTAATAAAAATACAATAAACAGCTGCTTAATGAAAAATATCTTTCCCAACATATAGAAAAAAGCTGTAATAAAACCGTTTGCAAAATTTACTGATCCTAAAAACATTTCAGATCTAAGACCAGTTAGTATACTTTAAGTTCTAACCAAAATTATAGAAAAACATATTTATAACCGGATATACAACTACGCAAATGAATTCAAAATAATTCCCGACTGTCAGTCAGGATTTCGCAAACATAGGACCTCCACCGCTCTTGCAAATATTGTCAATATCATAAGATTTAATGGAAACAATGGACATAGCACGCTTTTAGCAGTATTGGACTTCAGTAGAGCTTTTGACACAATAAATCATAAATTATTGTTAGCGAAACTTCACTATTTTGGTCTTTCGCTAAATTACGTAAAATTACTAGATCATTATTTGAAAGATAGAATGCAATGTGTTGCAGCTGAAAAGACTATTATGAAAAAAACCGAATATATTTCAATATATTAACGGTTCCTTGACCTATTCCAAAATACAACAGTATGCGGATATATATATATATATATATATATATATATATATATATATATATATATATATATATATATATATATATATATATATATATATATATATATATATATATATATATATATATATATATATATATATATATATATATATATATATATATATATATATATATATATATATATATATATATATATATATATATATATATATATATATATATATATATATATATATATATATATATATATATATATATATATATATATATATATATATATATATATATATATATATATATATATATATATATATATATATATATATATATATATATATATATATATATATATATATATATATATATATATATATATATATATATATATATATATATATATATATATATATATATATATATATATATATATATATATATATATATATATATATATATATATATATATATATATATATATATATATATATATATATATATATATATATATATATATATATATATATATATATATATATATATATATATATATATATATATATATATATATATATATATATATATATATATATATATATATATATATATATATATATATATATATATATATATATATATATATATATATATATATATATATATATATATATATATATATATAAAGTCCAAGATACAACAAATTCTGTAACCAATGAAGCCAAAAATCTCGGCATTATATTTGTCTCATCCTTACAATTCGAATCGCATGTTAAAAAAAGCTTTACCTATATGCGTCTTACAAAAATCTATGGCATCAAACTTACTACCGTCCAAAACAAAATGTTACTTGTGTGATAGTTTAATACTGTCTTTGTTGGAGTATGGAGATATTTTCTATGGCGACTCTCTAACGATGCAAGTGGCAAAACAATACAATACAAAAATACAGAATGCATGCGGTTTGCTTACGATATACCATTTAGACCTCATGTAACTCCATATTTAAATAATATCTCAGCTTTAAATATGAAGAAAGAATCGTGTCATATGTACAGTTTTATATATAGAGAAACATAGAACGAATGCTTTCACGGCTGTGGTCAATTAAGAAATCATGGTTCTTGGGATTAGACCGTGTCAAAATGGAATCACTTTCGGACGTTCTGCCTTCGATTGCACGAGGGATCTTCAGAGATCTTTACTTCGCGAGATCGGAACACTAAATTCAGTAAGGTAATTGAACTAATGTTCCTACTGTGTTATGTAACAAATTTAGATGATCCTGCAGCTAACACAATTTAATAGGCAACGCTCTAAATCAACCAGTTCACCACAATCACATTATTATCTAATTCGACTCTAATCATCAATTTTCACTAGCAGCTTTTCATTCCTTAATTCATATACTTTTTTATGCACCTCTTATACTTTTCATAAACGAACAAAATGTTATATACCAAATAGCAATAAACAATGGCTATTCCAAAGCTCTAATTGACATACTAATTAACAAAAAGTTTTCGCAAGTCCATAGAGAGTTATGTATTATTAAAATGGATACACTAATTCCTCCTTGACAACCGCCAAAATGTCAGTTACATTGGTCCAGTATCAGTTTAACATGGGAAATATATTTAAAAATGTTTTTCAAAATGCACGAATAGTTTATAGTTTCGTATGGAATTTAGGTAGAATCTTGTCAGATACCAAAGATAAAATAGCCAATCTTAAGAAAAGTGGGGTTTAGCAACTTTATTGTAGCAATTGCAGTTCTTCTTATATTATTAAAACAGGTAGAAGCCTCAAACTGAGATCCAAGAACATCCCAATACTCAAAAATCTCCAAATGATAATAAATCTGTATTTGGTGTTCACCTTAAACAAACAAGAAATTCCTTCGACATTGAAAATAATTTTAAAATGTTACATAATATATTCAGGGTTAAAAACCAGGATGCTCTAGAGACCTTGGAAATTGCGAAGATTTCAATTAACGAAAATTTTACTACACTAAATGAACCCATCGGTTTGATGAAGCGGCCTATATAATAAAATATTATATTCATATGTTAAACCAAAGGAATGTTTGTTTTTGTAAGCTTTTTTATATACTCGCCTTCTGAATAGGTTTGACTTTCACAGCCAGGGCACATTCACAGTTTATCTTTTAGTAGATATTAAGTAGTTTTTAATGTATGTAGGTGTTTTAAACGTTTTTTTTTGTGTTGATGTAATGTTTATCCTGTGTTAACGTGATGTAAGTGGTATATTTTATATTATTTTATTTCTGACTCCCGTAAATTGCGACATTTTTTTAGATATTTGCATGCTGTTGAAAATGGTTGTTTAACCGAAACACGTCGAGCCTAAATAAATACATCTTTATGAAGAGTTGGTCTTATTTTATTTCTTATCATTATGTTTCGATTTCACCCTGGAGATGAACTCAACAAATTATCTATCTATCTATCTATTTTTCACTTTTTAGTGCATTTTTTTCAATCGGTTTAATTTTTTTTATATTTTTTTTATTTTACCAGCAAGTTATATTATTCGGTAGGACACATTCGACTTTGCAAAAAGTGTCCACTAAAATCGGGGCTTAAACCTGGCGCAGTCTCATCTATTTTCCCAAAGTTGACACAATATCTAGCAAATAGAGCAACTGTTCAAACAAAAAATTGGACTGAAGGTTTTAGCGATTTGACTTGAAATTATATATATTAAAAATACAAAAATACTTTTTTTACTCCAGATTAATTGAAAAAGTGCTTAATTATTTTTGACCAAATTTCGGTCGATAACACTTCGGGAGTACATTTTTTAAAGTGAAAACGAATTAACTTTTAACAACTCAACATGGATATTACCTTTTTAATTGAAATTAGTTAGATGATTTCACCTCTACAATTTCTTATATCCAAATAAACTTCCAGGTTGTAAAGGTATTCAATCAGTTATTAACACTATCAGATATTTTCTAAAAAAGGTTAGAAGCTTCAAATTCCCCAGTTAGCCCGAAATGTTTAGAAGTTATAAGTCTCGATAACAATACTTCTAATGTTATGTGCATTTCTAACTGATAAATTTAATTTAGTTTTTTGGGCGTGTTTTAGATTAGCGATGGTCAATAAAAAGTACATAGAAAATATATTGTTGTAATTAATCGACGTTTCGACCTTTTTGAGGACATCTTCAGGACTCTAAAAGTTGAGAAATGTTGTTAATTTTTTTTATTTTAAGGAGCCCTGTTGTTTAGAAAATTTGTGTTAGAAAAAATAAATAAATTGTTTTACAATTATATGTATACACGCTAAAACCACTCATTGTAGAAACTTGCGGTAAGAAATTGTATAACCAAAGTGACCACGAGAAAATTCTGGAAATAATTCTTAAGTTTTTAAGATGACCGCTAGGGGGGTTAATTAATTACTATCCTTAATTAAAAAAAGCAGTGTTTCTCGAAATTTCGCCCTATTAAGATAACACAAAAATGTATGCATATTAAAACTGAGATAAAAGCAAGACTTTTTTGTTATTAACTTTCTCTTCTATCTCTGAAAATAAAGTGGTGAAGGGTGTTTAAATGTTTTTCCAAATAAATCTCTATAAATCTATAACGGCTCAACGGATTTTAATAAACTTGGTATCGCTGAAAGAAGCATTCTTTAGGGATCCACGTTATCTAATTAATTGTGTTTTTGATAATACATCAGAAATAACAAATTTAAAAAAAAAATTAAA
>JAUTXW010000820.1:215000-263691 GCA_030620095.1 Kuschelorhynchus macadamiae
TTGTATATAATGTTAAGGGGTTGTAGTTGATAATATTATGTATTGTAATAGACATGTACTAGCCTAATATTTTCAATTTCTATAATAGAATGACTTAAGATTTTTTGTAATTTGGGTAAATTAGTTTAAATGAAGTCAAGCTGCGAAATATTGATACATTTTTTTTGGAATTATTTTCTTTATTTGATATACTGGGTGTTGAGTTGTTAAACAGACCTATATACTTTTATTTGGGGTGTAAATCTTAGACGTTTGTACTATTCTAGGGTTTTTTTCTTCTTCTCCCTCCTCTTCTACTTCTTGTTCCTATTCTCCTAACCAGGGTTTGAACCTGGATGTGTCATTGTAAGTGGAGCAGAAGTCTGTTACCTAGTTCTTAAGTGTGTACGTACCCAGTTTTCCTGCTGGAAATGTCTTCGATGACACTTACATCATAGACTGCTGATCTAAGTCACCGATGCTGATAGACACTTAGATAAGTATCTTAATTTTAACATCCCTTGTGCTGAATTGACTTTATTGTTGATCAACTTTATGACTTTTTCTATTTCTTTTGAGTGTAGAGTATACTTTTTGATATAAAATTCTAACTACTGCTGGTGTGCATAAACCATGATTATTGGTGTTGTCAATAAGATTATTTTTACTTTATAACTCATGCTGATACTCAAATATCACATTACAGGTTTAGGACACAATAATCTATAGGTTTTTGTCAACATTTGACCATATAGTAGGCTTTAAGATACAGAACATCACAGTATAAGTTTATGACACAATAGTCTATAGGTTTCTGCCAACATTTGCTAGTATAATATACTTGAAGATACAGTGTTGTTGTAAAGTGTGATCCCATCTTGAAATTTTAACTTATAAGATCTAGTTAGTTTATACAAGGTATATAAGAAGTGTTATAGACAGGTAACACTATTGGAATATGTGGTGATATTTATGATTTATTGTATTTACTTGCTTTAGAAAGGTATTTTGATATAAAACAATGGTGTCAATTTGTTAGGTAATATTGGTGATTGGATTTGAAACTTAGTTATATAAATTTTTCTTGTTATTTGCTTGCTCTTAGGTTCACATAATACTCTTTTCTTTCATTCTATTATTGTTAATTGTATTTGAATTAATGAAGTTAATTAATTGGTTGATTATTTTGCATCTTTTGATACATTTTTACTGTTAGATGAAATTGTTCGGTAAATTAAAACAACTTTAAGATTTTCTTTATAAACATTTATAGATTTTGGACTCTATTACTTTTACCTGTCATTAGCTGATTGAAAATTTCTTTTCTCATCCGTATTACTTAATTTTCAGGTTTTATTGAACATTTAGTTTGTTGTTTTGTGATTCTTTATCTATTTTCATAAAACATTTTACACAGTTGATCTAATATTTGGATAGTGATCTTTATTTGAATATACTTTAGATTTTTCTCTCAGCATATGAGGTATGAAAACTGATTAACATAGGATCATTACACAGTCAATTGTCATTTAAAAAAAAACTATAATTAAGGCCAATTTCTTTCATATGTTACATAAAATAACCTACAGGAGATACATATTTCTGGAAATATTTTGGGTAGCACTGAACTTGCTAATAAATGTTATTTGTTGAATATGCTTTTTTTTTTGTTTTTTTTTTACTACTAACTTTAATTAATTTTATCTTAGTGGTCTTGAGGAGTGGTACTCATAACATCTAGAGCGGTTAACAGTCAACTGGTATAGAACTGTTGGCGCCCTTATGAATAGAAAACGAACCAATCTCCCTGAGCAGTCGGTGATTTGCACACTAACTTTACTGCCTCTCTTTCAATCAACCACTTAGTGTAGATTTATATTATCTTAAAACAAATACATACTCTCAGCTATCAAACAGAGAAAGAGTGTGGTAGTATGTATATGTGTGTGTATATATATATATATATATATATATATATATATATATATATATATATATATATATATATATATATATATATATATATATATATATATATATATATATATATATATATATATATATATATATATATATATATATATATATATATATATATATATATATATATATATATATATATATATATATATATATATATATATATTATATATATATATATATATATATATATATATTATCGATTTATAGAGATTTATTCGGAAACACATTTAAACACCTTATCACTTTATTTTCAAAGAGAGAAGAAAAAGTTAATAACAAATATGATTTGGTTTTATCTCAGTTTTAAAATGTACACATATTTTTGTTATCCTAATAAGGATATAAATTACGCCCCCTAGCGGTCATCTTAGAAACTCAAAAGTTATTTCCAGAATTTTCTCGTGGCCACTTGGCTATACAATTTTTTTACCGCAAGTTTCTACATTGAGTGGTTTCCGAAATACATACAAATGTGATTTTCCGTGTTGAACTTAAAAATATATAATTTGTAGAACATTATTTGGATGGTTGGTATTTTTTTTATGTTGTTGATATCTTACCAATAAATCTCTCCATAGTAGTTATATTTATTAATTAAAACATGTTTAATGTGTTAAGAATTACTAAAATTATAGGTACTTCAGAAAATTTACACAGTTTAATTGAAAAGATATTCAAAGTGTTCAAAATTGGGTGTGTAAATAGGTATTTAGTATTAGTAGTTAATATTAAAAAGTTCCACAAAAAATATCGTTGTTCAGTAACTATTACCGAATTTTCACACTTTGTAAAAAATGAATAGTCTTTATATTCTATAAGAAACAAACTTGCTATTCAAACTAAATTTTCGTTTTTTTCAGAAACATCAGATGTTAAAAAGAGATTTTATAATAATTTTACATATCAATAACGTTAAAATATAAACCAGTTAATTTTGTTTGGGTTGGGTTAAAATGTTTTCTAATTCTAAATAAAAAATGTATATTTTTCTTTGTTAAAAATTAAAAACGTTCCAAGATAGTAACCTAAACTTTGAATTGTTCTCTAAAATTGTCACACATATCTTTAAAACTATGTTATATCACAGAAGTGTTGAAAGTAATAAAAATGTAGCCAAAAAATGTAGTGTTTTTCCTATTTTTGATGTGTCCGTGTAATGAAAAAATCGGTAAATTTCTTTTACCCGGAACTTCCCTCGTTATGAATCTTTTATTATAAATAGTGAAGTGTGACACACTTAAGTTCATAGTCATTTATTATTTTATTAACACTTATATAATGTCTCTTCATTTTTATTGGGCGGCATTTTGTTCCACCATTGGTACTGCCACACTTGATTTTTGGGCATAATTTAAAATAGATTTAATAGTTTGTACAGTAATTTTTGAAAGACCGCCATTTTATTTCGTCGTGTTCAATTCGTACCAGTTTATTCCTATGTCATATTTAATTTTTGTGCAAAACTTAGATGTAAAGAAGATATTTTTGACGTTATTTTTTTAACATTTTATTTGGCCTCCATCTTAAATTCGTACTACAATTTTACCATTTTAGAGGTATATAATAAGTACTTTTTTCAGGCATATTTTTTAAAATATTTTATTACGTCGCTGTTTTGTTTGCTCTCTCTGGTTCGTACCAAAATGGTAAGTTTAGTTCGATGTAACACTTAATTTTGTGCAAAATTTGTGATAAATTGGATAATTGGTTTTTAATAATAATTATAACACTTCACTAGGCCGCCATTTTGTTCCAACGTATTGGATTTTTTTCAAACGTGAAGATCTTTAAAAATCTCGAAAAGTGATTTTTTACAAATGCAATGCTTCCCTTTTAATAAAATAATAGTAATCTAATAATAAAAAGACAATTGGATTTATTGTTAATATAAGTTAAAAAATTCGGTAAATTAGCTTTATCCTAGAATCCTTTAATTTATTAAGGGAATAAAATATAACAAATTGTATAAGTACATACTGTACATATTGATGAAAAACTATGTATTGAACTAAACTGCGTCATGCTTTTTTTCCTTCACAAAAGAAAAAAATTAGGGAAGTTCCGGGTAAAGCTTTATCTATTTTTTATATATTTAATTTATTTTTCTATTATTAAGATAATTTTTATAATTATGAACATTTAAGTTTCATAATTTTATTTACACAATCTATAAAAAATAGATTATGTCATTTGTTATTTTTTTCTATTAAAGGAAGGTTTTGTTCCAGAAAAAGCAATTTTGCCGAATTTTTTTTTTGTACTATTCAGTACAGAAGAGAACTTCCTTGTTCTTCATATTCTTCATACGAGAAAACGAACACATATATGATCCCAAACAGAGACATAATTTTCTGGGCATGTTTACGGATTTTAGGAAACGAGTTTTGATCGACATATTTTGAATAAAAATCAAGAAGACCCATGTCGAACTTGTCTTTCAGTTCCGAATTACACTACAAATCGATAAGCTCCATCTGACAATTTTCTGGCATATCTTCAACGGATACACTGAATGGTCGGGCAAAGAAATTGAGTAATTTTCATTACCTCTGAAGTCAGACAACCTTGATTGGAACTCTTTTTTGAATAAATCTAGTGCTGCGACATATTTATCCACATATGTACATTAGCAACTCTTCAGTTTAGGAAAGTGCGCAATCTCCATTTTTCCATAAATCCACTTTAAACTCAAATGTCTTCACAGTGTCAAGTAGGTTGTTGATGCGATTTTCTTTTCCTTGTAGTTGGGTTTTTAAGTTATGCCCGTGAGAAATCGAAAAGTCGTGCAGCCAGTTGGAGTCACTAAATTGACGAACTGCTTTCCTTTTGGTTTCCATGAAGGAGGTGATTTCCTTCTTGAGTTTAAAACGCGTTTTACCATTTTCCCTCTCCTCAGCCAACGAACATCAGAAAAATAATTCTTTGTAATTAAGTAAGTAAAGTAATTCTTGTAAAAAAAAATTGGAATTCTCAGAGGTTGAGGCCGCGTGATTTAATGAAGTTCACGGTTTTTATGACCACTTTCATCACCTCGTCAATATTTGTGGATTTTGCACAAAGATTTTGTTGATGAACGATACAATAGTAATGCATCAAAGGAAGATATTTCTGCTGTTTTTTCATCAAACCCACGAGCCCTTCATTTTATCGTACCATGGACGGTGTACCGTCTGTTACAACTGCAGAAAGGTTTGTCAATTCTAAATTATATCATCTCAGAACTGTCGTCAAACACTTATAAATATCACATCCTTTGGAGTTCCTTTAATCGGAAAAAGGGCAGCCATTTCTTCAGTGATTTCAAAATTATTTTCAATGCCCCGAATAAATATAGTTAATTGGTAACACCGGACAAACCAACTTTAGAAAAAAGTTGTTTTTGAGACGGGCACAATACTTCACCAAGAGTAAAAGGTTTTCATTTCAAAGCTATTTTTCCGGATATAATAGAGCTAACCTTCACGCTTGCTTCATTTTCAATGTTCTGCTTTTGAAAACTATCTTGCTGTCGTTGAAGGTGACTTTTTAGAGCTCTCACTTTATCTTGCAGTAATTGTCCTTTGAATATCTCAAACTGTGTGGCATGCTTTGCATCGTAATGTTTTTTTAAGTTGTATTCTTTCAAGGCTGAAAGGGATTCTTGACACACCAAACAGACGGGTTTTTGATTAACACTAACCAACAAGTAAAACAAGTAAAGTCCACTTTTCTTGAAATATGCGCTTTTCTTCACTAATTTTTACCCGTCAAGGTTCAATTTTTAATGTCAAGGTAGAAGAAACGAGTTTAATTATTTGATAAAAATGTTCACGATAAAACTAAACTTGCGCAACTGCACGCCACAATACAGTATCCGACTTACACGCGTCAAAACACACTATACTCAACTCACTATAATCACATATCGCACACGTAGCAACTTCACTGCTAGTTGGCACTCTTTCGCTTGTATCGTTTCGTTCGCTCTTGGAATTAGAACTGGCCGCTGCCGTGTGGTGCCGGCTTTATATAAGCCGAGCGCGTCAACTTTGAATCTCTAGAAATTTCGAGCCGCTACGAGACTGGACTAGTAGGTCCCTCTAGTAGTGATAATTTCTAGAATCATTAGAAAGATTCAATAGACATGCCACGCCCTCTAGTGACCTTGTAGTCGTGATATAGAGTTCACAGAGTGGATCTCTTCTAACTAGGTGGCACTAGCGTCCTAGGAGTGTCATTCGCGGGCGCGGCGCGATACAATATTTTCTGTAGCCCCTGGGTGCCTCAAGAAATTAAAAGGGGTGCCGCATGCGGCCAAGGGCCGTGGATTGAAGACCCTTGTGGTAGAAAATAATTTTTATTCTAAAAAGGGAAGAAGGGTTAGTTTATTTTTGCCACAGGTGTCTGCCGGTAAATCTGGATTAATCTAAGCCAGATTTATTGTCTTAGTCGGCAGTCTATACTTAAAAGTTCTAATTGATTTTTCTTCATTTGTATGAACTTATTATTTTATTGGTTTATTTGAAACTTTTAATACTTCGTAAGAAGGATCTGGGATACTCAAGGTGAGTCATTTGAGCACACGTAATTGTGAATTTAGAAATTTTATTTTTCCCTTCAAATCTTTTTAGTGCCATCCGCCTAGGAAAAAGAATTCAAAATTTGGACTCAATACTGGAACAGCAGTTTTTTGTAATCCTTTAAGTTCCTGAACATCAAAGGACTGACATAATTATAATGTGTTTATTTAATGATGAGACCTTTTATATATATATATATATATATATATATATATATATATATATATATATATATATATATAATTTATTCTGTTACACATTTTCTAAGAACTAAAAGTGTAACAAGAGTTTTTACTTTTAAATGATTCTTTTACTTATTTCAAACACTCTTTTATAGTTAGTTTCGTTGAGTCATAGCTATTAATTTTTGTTACTAAGACATGACTTAAGTTTAGTGTCAAGTGCCAAACCATTTCTGCGCTAGCAGGAAATTGTTAAAATACTATTAATAGTAGAACAATTCTTTTTGGAGCAATTATTAATTATATGTTTTAACAGCCGTATGGCAGGAATTTATCTACCTAACTTGGGCTTATTTTAGATCAGGGGTTACCATATACTTAGGAATCAGTTAGTTTATTATGTCATTATGTAAGTATAACATGTTCTGGAGGGAAATGTATGTTTTTTCAAAGCTTTTTGTTAGGGTTATTAGCGACAACACTAATGTACTTTCACTGAGTCTAATAGGGGCTGACTTTTAGTGGGGTTTTATTATATTTTTTTGTGACTAACATCTGCAAGTCATTCAACTGATTTCTAATGTCAGTGACGGTAGTCGTTGCTTGTTTACGAATAGTAAGAAAAATATCTTGTAGCTGTTGGTTGGTAAAAAATAATAGTGTAAATGGCAAAAAATATGTTAGATACTCTTGTCACAAACCTAATTGCACATAAACCACATGAAAAATCATAGCTAATTTTTCTCATATTTTTATTAAATTTCATTATCAGTTTGGTAGTTTGAAAAATCAAGATATGGAAAATATACTGTTTAAAATAGAAATGGCTCTGCGAAACGCTAGTTTTTGATAGATACACTTTTTTTACATCAAACCAACCTGGGCTAAGCAAGACCGTATTTTTGTATTTAATTGTGTTTTATATATCGGACTGCGTTGTGCCGGCGATATTGCCATGGTTTCGTCAAATAAAGTGTCAATAATGTGACGTGAATATACATTATGTCAGTCATGATGTTGACAGTCGTAGAGTTATCACAAATGAAATATTTTGCCGTGAGATTTAGATATTGCCCTCCAGGTTAAGGTGTTTTTTTGTTGGGTTTATTCGCATATTAGCAATATATATGTAACACAGTTTTTTTTACTAAAAAATAATTTTATTTCAATATCAATTTCTGAAAATTGTTTCATTATTTAAAGCGTTGAATTATTTATATTATTTTTAGAATCCTTTTTTGTTTGATAATGTTATTATTAAATTTATACATGTTATAAATTAAATACTTTTTTTTTGTTATATATCACATTTCCTAACATTATTTTAGGGCATTAATACAGACCTTATGGGTTGTTTTGTTTTTTCTTAAATATCAAATTTTAATTACATAATTATCGGCTAATCTAAGTACTCAGTAGTCAGAACGCGATTAAGTAATCCATTGCATACGGTATCCGATTCCAAAATAGTTCAACCTCTGCGGACGCCCACTTATTCGATAGACTATGAGCTAATCAACCCGAATAATTTTTGATTTACCACGCAAAATCGTCGTTTTAATATATTTTTTCCACGAACGGGATTAAAATGCTTCTTTAATCCTATATTAGTAGGTATTAAAATAGTATTTTAGACCCTGTGGAGTGAAAAACAAGGTTACTAACATAATTTCCTAAAAACCATCATTTTTGGGGCGTTTGCATTCAAAAGTTTACAGCAGACCAGATAATTACTGATTTTAATAACGTGGGTTTAAATGGAATTTTTTAAAATTGCCATTTAAAACAACAATTATTATAACAGTTATTATGTACTAAATCGTGTTTAAGGCTTAGTTCCATTCTCTCATTGACATTTACGGGATAAAGATTTTTTTATATCTTTTTGTACCCATCAAATAACAATGACATTCTATCTGAATTTCCCTCGTACCTCACACGCACGTATTGTTTGATGTAATTCAAGGCCAAACCGGCTTTGGTGCAATATAAATGAGTGACTGGACTTATCAGAATATCTGTAGACGGTGACATAACTGAGCCTTATTTAACCAGAAATTAAATATATCTTCCGATTAAAAAATATCTGCAATATCCGTCTTTAAGTCTAGATCGATCTTTAAATTAATATCCAAACTCCAATCATAAAGACATACCTACAAATAATTACTTATATTATGTATCAAGGTAACTCACACCAGCTGAAAAAAATGATATTCTTTTAATTGACAACATTTGTATTAGTAAAAGTTTTGAATATAGAAGAAAAAATTGCCTTGGTGTAGCTTCCAAAAAAATTTATTTCAGTTTAAAAATTTACAAATTACTAAAAATACATAAGCGTCAAGTAGAAATAAACATAATTCTACAAAACTAATCAAGAACTGAAAGATGAGGCAACTTGTCTGCTATCATTTTAACTGTGTTTCCAAGGAAAACTGTTCAAAACATGACCTATTAACTTAAACCCCAATATCCCGACATTAAGAAAGATGCTACTGATGTCGGAGACCACTGGGTATTAGGCATGTGTTGATTTAGCTATAACAAGACCATCTAGGGGTTTTAATTTTTTGTTTTTTTTGTATTTAATTTTCTTGGTCTAGTTGGTACCCAGCCGAACTTTACATCCACACATTTCCATCCAACGTTTGTACTTTTAAACTCAATTCCTAAAGCCTCAAACCATTTGTTAGTGTCTAATATTAGTGATTTTTAATGGCAGCATTTTGTCCTCGCAGTAATAGAAATGTTAATTTTGCATATTTACGCTAGCTCTTGTATTGTATTTTTCAAATATGTATGGAAAATTATATTCTCTGATTGTGGAATTTGTTATTTTTAAGCCTACGGATTTAAATGTTTTAATACATTTATAATGGGTAATTCGATGAAATTAATAAAATACAGGGTGCCCTATGAAAAAATAAATGTTGGTTAGACATGGACATTTTTCAACTTCCTAACGATTTAAAAAAATGAAACTTTTAAAAGATAATACAAGAAAAATCCTATAGCTTTTTTGTATCTCAATAGTTAAAACTCTAAGTAGATGCCAAAATATAAATGAAACACTTTAGTCGGAAAAATTTACTTTATTTGCCATTTTAGAAAAACAAGTTGCATTTAGGGGTTCGCGAGACCGAGACCGAGGCTGAATCAGTCTCGGTCTCGGAAAATGTTTACGGTCTCGGTCTCGATGCGTCAAGACCGAGACCACTTAGTTTCGGTATCGGTCTCGAAAGTCTCGGTGGTCTCGAAAACAAAATTTTAAAAATAATAATTGTTCGCCGAGATGTTATTTAGACAAAAGTACATGGAAGCCTACGTTCGCCACCCAGAATTATTCCAATCTTAAAAATTTAATGTAAAAAACCCAATGTTTGAACATTTCAGTAAAGTAGAAAAAATATAGGTATATTTATACAAATTTTTTTTCCAAAAATCTATAATTCGAAATGATGTTGCCAACAGATGGAATCAGTAAATGAATATATACGGTCAATAGTAGGTGTCTCAAAATAAATATCACATATACCTTGTTCTTTGGACATCAATAGAAAGGCCACACATCACTAGACATAATTATTTGAAATTTCGAAAGATATGCAAATGGAATAAGATATATTAAACACAAAATAAGGACACACTGTATAATGCTGCCGAACTCATGCAAGCAACGTGATGGGCATTCTAGGGACAGACGTTATAATTCAATAGGTAGAAAACAACCATTGGCCAAGTAAAGCACCCTTAGGTATTCTGTAAACTTTGCTATTTTGAACCAAACTTATATTACTTTGATGCGTATTTACTTTCTTAACCAGGACCGTTCTTAGGGGTATGCACGTTGTGCTTGCACAAAGGCAGCTATAGTTCATAATACTACTTGTGAATCAACTTTTTTTTTTCTTTGGTGAATTAACTATAAATTTTAAAAGTGGAGTAGATTTTAAAAGTAAATTTATTTATTAAACAACTATTTACTTGTTCAATTTTTCGCCCCAAAGATCAATCTATAGCTTCTTCAAGCGATGATAACTATGACATGGATTATACATCACTATTTGAAAAAAAATCCGAAAATTAGAGAAAAGAAATAATAGAATAATTGCAATTAAAGCGCGCTCCAAAGGGAACAGATATTTTAGAATGGTGGCAAGCACACGATAAACAATTTTCAAATTTAGCGAAAACGGCAAAAGATCTTTTGTCTATACAGGCGACCTCTGTACCAGTAGAGCGTTTATTTTCACAAGCAGGGTTAATTAATACAAAACTAAGAAGCATGTTAAATGAAACTTCAAACAAATGCTTATTATGTATTCATTCATGGTATAAAAGTAACTCGAAAAATGAAATTATGAAATATTAGTTTAAATTTTCTGTAATATTTTTAGGTTTATTATATAGGTTGAAATAAATTTTAAAAATATGCTTATAATGTATGTTTAGAAATTTAAATTTTTACTTTGTTATTAGAACAGTTCGTTATTTTTTAAGCGTAATAGTTGAGTTAGCTTTATTGATCATCTATTTAAGATTCTAAGCCAAATTCTACTTTGTTTTTTGTTTGTTGAAAATCTTGTCCGTATGTATATGTATTATTTTTATTATACACTTAGTTAAAAATTTTATATCGTCCAATATTTTCAAATACAAACAAAATCAATACAAAAATATTGTTCTATAAAACACGTACCTTCTTTAATTAGCAAGTCATCGAAGCGATTAAAGAAGAAACTGTTAAGAAAAATTTTCACTGGTTTTTTTTAACAATTTTTTGTTTATTTTATGTCGGAAAATTTTTAAACAAAAATCACCACAATTACTTCGTCTGTTTGAGACTTTACCGTATCTATACTATATAAGAATATGATATTGTGATGTTTTTAGTTGTTACGGTCTATTATTTATTAATTATTGAATCAAAAAACTAAAAATTTTTGGATTTTAGTTACTTTCAATAATTAAACATACAAACCGATTATAAATTTATAAATATCACAATATCAAAATCCTATATAGTATAGTTGTGGTAAAGTGTCTCTCTTTGAGAACAGGGTAGCAGTTTACGGTTTTAGACATGTGAAGTGGAATTTCGCTACTAGAATTTCTAAATTAGGGAAATAATCTTTTTATGGTTATTTATATCGTTTTTTAAATGACTATTTCACTAGTATCATTGTTATAAGAACATATACAATGCTAGTATAATATAATTGATTATACCAAAATAATTTTTTGCATCAATAAATTTGCCCCCAAATATATATTTTTTATCAATTATTTTGTCAAAACAAATAATTTACGAATATTAGTTATTTTGCTACTTCACTTTGAGATCGAGACCGATAGTCTCGGTATCGGTCTCGGTCTCGAAATACTTTTTCAAGTCTCGTAGTCTCGCGAACCCCTAGTTACATTGAAAAGTTGTTCAAAAATAGGCCAATTTACTTTGTAGTTCTTGGATATATTGTTAGCTATTAACGATAGAAAGATTTAAGGTTAAAAAAAGCCAATTTTCTAAATATATGTTCCAAAAACGCAGTATAAGGTTCAACTTCAAATTTTTACTTCTCTCGTAAGAGATTGTAAGTTGATTTAAAATTATGCTCAAAAGTTAAATGAGGCATAGTTACAAAGTGTTTGAATTGTAAAATTTGATCCTATTTAGTTTCGTCTACATTCATTTAGTAGTAAGGTGTAAGGAAACATAACGGGAAATTTCCTCCTGAATTCTTCATTTCGCCTACAAAAGTGGAAGAAAACACAATTTATATATGCGTAATGGAAGGAAATATTCGTAACGAGGGAAGTTCTGGGTAAAGGAAATTTACCGACTTTTTAATGCACTATATATTATAATATTTAACATGTAATTTTCCATAACTCAACTGTTTTTGAGATTGATATTTAAAAATTGAAAATTGTAGGCTTTAAAAGACTGTAAAATATAAATGTCTGAAAGTTGAAAACACAAAAAAACTTAATATGCAATTTGTTCGGACATCTTACATATTTTACATATAGGTTTTTGGCAACCAAACGATTTTTCTGAAATTTTGATGTGTTGTTTAGAATGCCAAAACAAACAGTTTCTTTCAGCCTAAATTTTTCGTTATGTTTGATTTAATGATTATTAATGGTTTTATTTAGATGTCTGTACTAAGAATGTAGTTTAAATACATCTGAAAATATAATATCTTTTATATAGTCGTTACAAAGCTGCAATATAAATTTAAGGCTTATCAGATTTAAAAACTGTATGTAATTTACATAATTACACATAAGCAATAATACCACAGGTTTGAGCTTCAGAAATATAGTAACTGTAATAATACTAAATAAAGCGGATGGAAAGTTAGATGGACTAATGTTATTTAGTAACAAAGTTAAATTCTTTTACGTTTTACTATCATGTTAGGCTCGAAAAGTAAAGTCAAATTTGACAAATAACGTCAATACCCCCAAAAGGTGTTTATACTAATAGTTGAGCGGTATATCAACATATTCTTTCCCATACACCAGGTATCTACTACCAATTTTTAAATTTTAAATTGACCTCTAATTCAGTCATTTAAAATACATGCATACACTGAATATTAAATGATATTATGGAAAAATTAAATATTCGCCGCCATTTTGCATCTTCAGGGCATCTGGGGCAATTTTGAATCGGCTTAATATTCTTAAGACGGGATGTATTAAATCGCCATGCCAAATTTCATGCTTTTATAGATCTGTTTTATCAGGATCATTGAAAATGAAAATAATCGTGTTGCAATTCCAATGTACGTGCTTGTAGATAAAAGACATCGTTCAATTTGTGATTTTTTGCAGTAGAAGGCAGATTATCAATAAGAGCTAGCGTAAATATGCAAAATTAACATTTCTATTACTGCGAGGACAAAATGCTGCCATTGAAAATCACTAATATTAGACAATACCAAATGGTTTGAGGCTTTAGGAATTGAGTTTAAAAGTACAAACGTTGGATGGAAATGTGTGGATGTAAAATTCGGCTGGGTACCAACTAGACCAAGAAAATTAAATACAAAAAAAAACAAAAAATTAAAACCCCTAGATGGTGTTGTTATAGCTAAATCAACACATGCCTAATACCCAGTGGTCTCCGACATCAGTAGCATCTTTCTTAATGTCGGGATATTGGGGTTTAAGTTAATAGGTCATGTTTTGAACAGTTTTCCTTGGAAACACAGTTAAAATGATAGCAGACAAGTTGCCTCATCTTTCAGTTCTTGATTAGTTTTGTAGAATTATGTTTATTTCTACTTGACGCTTATGTATTTTTAGTAATTTGTAAATTTTTAAACTGAAATAAATTTTTTTGGAAGCTACACCAACGTCATTTTTTTCTTCTATATTCAAAACTTTTACTAATACAAATGTTGTCAATTTAACATAATAGATTATTTGATCAACATAACAGTTACATATACCGGTAGATGAAATAAAACGATGAACATATACTCTGGGTCAGTTTTTCGTCTTATTCAGATATGTGTAGGTTTCTCGTTTTATTTTGTAAAAGTAACTAATGTGTTGATCAAATAATGTATTACATCAAATGTGTAATTTATCTAGCAGTCGATTTTCAATCTCGTCGATGGTATTTTTAAACAGTCTTCCTTATTCTGTACATTTTGATTAATTTTTCTAGTACTAAGATGTAAGTAAATCTCGTCAAAAAATACTAACTATATTCCAATGCTTTTATTATTAAAATTTTATATGTATTAGTATGTTCTATTTAATTATTATGTTAGAAGATGAAAACAGAAAATTATTTTATACATTAATTTCCAGAACTAACTAACGAGCTGTACAGCTTTTTTTATGTGCATGCGTAATAGATATTTTTAGACTGTAATGGATATATTGTTATTGTACGCACATGTAATATACGTAATTTGATAGCATAGCATTAAAATATTTTGACCTGGCAGGGGCAGTAATATTCAAGTGGGAAAACGTTTAGACTACGAGTATAACTTATATACAGTACAAAATATAACTTGCCAAATTTATATTAGCGTGTGCCACCAAGTTATAAAAATAACACTTGACAAGTTTTATTAAAACATATTTTATTCTTCTCAAGAGCGAACGTTCTAATATAAAGTTAAGCAAATGTAGAAATATACTTACTTATAAACAGCCCTTTTGTCAGCCTCAAATTGTGCCTGGTCAGCATCAGGTGATGCAAAGGATGTCTGTGAGGAGTGAGATATCGAATCGCCCAATGCAGACGCAGTAGCCGTAGGTGCCGGTACGCTTAGCATCGCGTTAGCGCTGACGATTTACACTAACGAAGAATTAACTCACCTGTAACCAAATGTAAAATAATCCATTATAGACTCCAGTTTGCAATATAATATAAAGGGCATTTATAAAAATATAAAGTGTTTTGTTTCAAGGGGGGAGGGTGAAAATCAAGCCTTAATCTTCCAAAGTTTCTAGTTGGTAAAATGTAACATAAGCATGAATGTTACAATATGAAAAGAATAAAAAAAATGTCTTGAAGTTTTTTTAACACAGTTTATTATATAGTACCAATTTATTGTTTTGTAATTGTTGCTAAAAACGTGACAGGTCATGGTTATACTTTTTTGAACGGGACGCCCTTAATATTATCGCTTTTGTAGATTCTACGAAAAACTTTAGATATTTTTCATGTATATACCTATCTTTAACCAAATAATGTCAATTGACAAATGAAAATATTGATGAATTTTGGTAATTTGACAGTACGTAAATATAAGTAACCGACACTTTTATCCTCAGGTTAAACGGTTTAAGTCTTAAAGCCTTTGAAATTGTCAAAATGTATCACTGTTGTCAATTTTAAATTGTCAATATTTGGTAAACAGTTGAAAATGGGTATATACCATAATGCACAAAAATATCTAGGATTGTTCGTACAATTTTAAAATCCGATAATATACAGGGTGTTCCAAAAAAAAATATAACCGTGATTTGTCACGTCTTTATGCATTGCCCTGTATATAAGAACATATATGGTGGAAATAAGTGCCTCTTGTGTATCATATCAAACTTTTTTGTTTATTGAAACCACTGGTTAATAAAATTAAGAGTGAAACGTTGCCCTTTGAAACAATTTAGGATAACGAAATTAAATTTAAAACATTGGATAGATTTCACCGAAAATTGCAAAAACTTTGTTTTTTTAATAAAGCGCCAAAATATGTCATGAAACATATCCTATATCTATTATTAATAGTTTTAAAAATCTTAAATCTGGGCAAAGTTAAGCAATTTAATTTCGAATAATATGCCGTTGACAAAGTTGAAAAATGCGACAACTCCCGAAGATATCCTTAAAAACACACAAATAGAGTTTTGTATTATTTTTTTCAGAATACATTTCAAGAGATATTACAAAATAAATTTTACATCTTTGTAGCCACTTTTCTCTCTCTACAAGCTAATGCATTAATATTTGAAATCCGAAGTTTCCTCTTCGAGATCTCATCATGAACTTCACTTCTTTAAATACGGATCTGGTTTTTCATTTCATTTTTACCAAGAACTCGGCCTTCCAAAACCAACGATATATCACCATTAATTTTTGAGCAAAATATTTTCCCATAAGAAACAATGTTTTAAAGAGAGAGAGAAAATCAGAATGTTGCCAATTCCACAGAGAATAATTTTAAATATTCTAAGTACATAAGTGCTTTAGAATTAAATGAAAAATTAAGGTCCTTATTTAAAACTATATGTTGATGATGAGACCTCAAAGATCAAACGTCGGAATTTGACTGACAGTGACTGCACCAACTTGTAGACGAAGAAAAGTAGCTATAAATTACAATGAAAGTATAAAATTATTTTTTGTAATATCTCTTCAAATGCAGCGTGAAAAAACAAAAAAGAAATTACAATTTTCGGTTTATCACGGATATCTCCGAAATTAGTAGGAATTTTTCCCCTTTATCCACGACATATTCGAAATTCAATTGCTCATTTTTTCTCTATTTTACCAACATCGTATCTCTTATTGATTTTTGAAATACCATCATTGGTTTTCCTCTCCCTTCTTTTCAGATCACTGGAAGAATGATTGAATTTATTAACAAGCGCGCGGACAAATTTTGCAATAACTCGTGTAAAAATTATTATTCTTTCTTAAGGGTCTACTGCACGCTATATTACGAATCATTTGCAAGCCTTCCGCGGCTGCAGTATTGTATAAAAACTATAAAAGGTATTAATTAGCTTCAAGGTGGTTTTAATACGGAAACATGTACAGTTGGGCGCTAAATCCGTATTTTTTTGAATAAATGGAATTTAGAATGATAAAATTCGAAGTAAAGTTGTCCATTTTCGACCATTTTTTGACGCAAATGCCGTCACATATAAATTTCTTTCCCGCAAAATGGCTATTTACCGCCTTACATTGATCCTTTGTCTACATAACTGCAAAATTTGAAATGTTAAATCGCACTCATGTCTTTGTATTTCTGCAGCGCGGAAACCCTTTTGGACAGGTTTTTAACCGAAAAGTATTTTAAGTTGCCTACCCACAGCACAATTTTTCAAGTCTTGGCGTGCAGGAAGCGTCTCGAATTGTAGTTATTACGTTGCGTTCGATACACTGAAAGAACTGCGACAAAAATATATTTATGGGTAATGTACAAATAAAATAAAAGCAATTTCTGTTGATTAAAAATAAAAATGTGCAGAAGTATTATAATCTTGTAAAATGTAAAACAGGTGGAATTTTAGGATAAAAAAGTTTGTATTTGCGATTCAAACTAGATTTGTGTTTTTCAAAAAATTGGTTTTACTTCCCTCGTAAAGGAATCTGATTGACATTTTGGTAAAAATTGAATATGGCGAAAGAAACTAACGCCCTAGTAAAATGCTAAAGAAATTAATTCTAAAACACTACTTATCCAATTTATCTCAACTTTTGCACAAAAATCAGGTAATTTGTGGAAATCAACTGGTAAAATTTTGGTACGAATCAAGGATGGCGAAAGAAAATGGCAGCCTAATAAAATATTTTAAAATTCAGCCTACCTAACGGATTGATTTCAAATTTTATGCAATAATTAATTATGTTATAGAGATGAACTGGTAAAATTGTGGTAGGAATTCAAGATGACAGAACGAAATGGCGGTCAAATAAAATGTTTGTAATCGTGAAAAAAGTCACCAGGTTTTATATATATTCACGTTTAGGGTCCCTTGATGCCAAAAAGTATGTTTTGTTAATTCCGTCGGTTCTGCCTGTCTGTCTGCCAATTCGTGGCATAGCTTAAAAACTACTTACCCGATTGAATTCAAATTTTGGTCAAACATTATGGGTCATATGGTGATAACCTGGTAATATTTTGGCAAAAAATGTGGCGAAAAAAGATGGTGGCCTAGTGAAACGTTAAAAAATTATTACTAAAAAACTACTTACTAAATTTATTTAAAATTTTGTGCAAGCATTAAATGGGATAGAGAGATGTATTACAAATTCAAGGTGACGAAACAAAATGGCGACCAATCAAAATAAAAAAAAATCAACTTATTCAATGAACTTTTATATATATATAAATATATATATATATATATATATATATATATATATATATATATATATATATATATATATATATATATATATATATATATATAAAGCACGTTGAAACTTGGCCAACTATAGACACGTTTTGTTGTTGTTTTCTGTTGTTTTTTGACTTAAGATCTATATTAGTATAGTCAACTAGTTGAGAGACGAGTACAAACTTAATAGAACCAAACCACACCAGAGTCACCAACAGGAGCAAAACCGACATTTGTTGTTGCCAAGAGAACATCCGAAATCTTCGTCGGTTTTGCTCCCGTTGGTGACTCTGGCGTGGTTTTGTTGTATTAAGTTTTGACGTTAGTTGTATTCATCTCTCAACTAGGACTATACTGATGAAGACCTTAAGTAAGAAACACGTGTCTATAGTTGGCCAAATTTCGATGTGCCTTAACGGTCGTCCCAAAAAAAAATTCCTTTTGCTACTATATAATAGTTCTTGCCGCGTTAATTTTTTTTACATAATTTCGAATAAATCTCTAATATTCATATAAAATTTTTCTCTAACGGCAACAAGAACGCTGGAAGTTTCACGGACTGAAGATCTCCAGCGTAGGCTCATTTTCCGACGGGCGCGACATTTAGCAGGCGAATGAGGATTTTTAGTAACAGCGTCACAACTAAATAGAAGTTTTATATCTCTAGCTGTCTGGTATGGGAGTCGTTTTCAGTACATTCGCGTAGCGCGGGTGTTACTGACAATAATTTCAGTACAGCGAACGATTTCTGAAAATGACACGTTGGATTGGTCGAGCGCCGCACGTGGCTTACTTAATACGGAGATTTATTGATGATTTGGATTTCCATGGCGAAAGAAGACAAGAGTTGTTTTTTTTATTTCGAATTACGGGCGCGGCCGTATTTTGTTGAATCGTTCCTTCTATTGGTTCTGTTTAGGTCGCATAAATATAAATTCAATCGAGTATTTACAAACTAATAGTTTTAACT
The DNA here is from genome assembly GCA_030620095.1 of Kuschelorhynchus macadamiae. NCBI lineage: Eukaryota > Metazoa > Arthropoda > Insecta > Coleoptera > Curculionidae > Kuschelorhynchus > Kuschelorhynchus macadamiae. Next base: position 234,278 of record JAUTXW010000820.1, read on the forward strand.
CTTTGGCATATGAAGATTAAAATTAAAGAACTTGGTCGACAAATAAACATTGCAGTTAGTGGTTATATATATATATATATATATATATATATATATATATATATATATATATATATATATATATATATATATATATATATATATATATATATATATATATATATATATATATATATATATATATATATACTAAATTGAGTCACGTTCCACCACTGTTCCTAATAAAAGAAAAGATTCATAACGAGGGAATCTCAGGGTAGAGGAAATTTACCGATTTTTACTTCCCTCGTAAAAGGGAAGTATTGTAACTATCTCTCCGAGATTTTTTCAGATCTTCACATTTCAGGGTCCCTAGATGACGAAAAACATGTTTTCTCAATTCCGTCGGTCTGTCTGTCTGTTCGCGGCGTAGCTAAAAAACTACTAATCCGATTGACTTCAAATTTTGGTCAAAAATTAAGGGTCATATGGGGATGACCTGGTAACATTTCGGTAAAAATCCAATATGGCGAAACAAAATATCGGCCTAGCGAAATGTTAAAAAATTATTATTAAAAAACCAATTTATCTCAAATTTTGCAAAAACAGCAAGTATTATGTTGAAATCAAGTGGTAGAATTTTGGTACGAATCCAAGATGGCGGAACAAAATGGCGGTATAATAAATTGTTTAAAAATTCAGCCTGAAAAACTACTTAATTGATTTTAAATTGCGTGCCATAACTAATTGTGGTATAGGGCTCAACTAGTAAAACTGTATTACTAATTCAAGATAGCAGAACAAAATTGCGACCAAATTTTTGTAATCGTGAAGAAAATCACCCTCTCAGTTCGCGACATAGCTTAAATACTACTTACCCGATTGACTTCAAATTTTGACCAAAAATTAAGGCTCATATTATGGGGATGGCCTGATAATATTTTGGTAAAAATGCAATATGGCGGAATAATGTTCAGAAATGTTTATTAGAGTGCTGTATTATTTGGGGTTAAAAAAAAAAGTATTTTTTTGAACTGTCAACGTTTCGCAACTTAATTGTTTGCATCCTCAGGTCACATATATAGATCTTATATCCTGCATGAAACACATATTATCAGTACTTTTACTCCGTTGTTCCTCATATATTACCCAGATATTAAGTTTGTAAAGGGTTTTCGTTAACAATTCTTTTGTTGTTATAGTGTGGTGTATTATTGGGGGTTAGGATCCAGTAACAAAAACAAAAGACTATTTTTAAATAATCGACGTTTCGCAACTTTATTGTTACATCTGCAGGACGCATATAGATTCTATATCCAGCATGAAACCCATATTATCAGTCTTTACATATTTCGTTAGTCCGCAGATATTTCCCAGATATTAAGTTTCTAAATGGTTGTCGTTACCGATCCTCTTGTTTTTATGTTAGAGTGCTGTATTATTTGGGGTTATGATCTAGTAAAAAAAACAAAAAACTTTTTTAAATTGCCGACGTTTCGAAACTTTATTGTTGCATCCTCAGGATACATATATAGATTCTATATCCTGCATGAAACAGATATTTTCAGTCTTTACTTACAACGTTGGCCCGCAGGTATTTTCCAGATATTAGGTTTCTAAATGGTTTTCGTTAACGATCCTCTTGTTGTTATGTTAGAGTGGTGTATTATTTGGGGTTAGGATCCAGTAAAAAAAACAAATATCTTTTTTTTAAATTGTCGACGTTTCGGAACTTCATTATTGCATCCTCAGGACACACATAAATATTATATCCTGCATGATACCCATATTATCAGTCTTTACCTACTCCGTTGGTTCGCAGATATTTCCCAGATATTGAATTTCTAAATGGTTTTCGTTAACGATTTTATTGTTGTTATGTTACAGAGGTGTATTATTTTGGGTTAGAAATATCTGCGGATTAATGGAGTAGTTAAAGACTAATATGGGTTTCATGCAGGATATAAAATCTATGTGTCCTTTTTAATGTGTTCAGATTATTTGTTGCGTATAGATTGACAAACAAAAATCTTTTTTGGCTTTTTCGCAACTGAATAAAAATATTTAACTTTAAATTTAAAGTTAAATATTTTTATTCAGTTGCGAAAAAGCCAAAAAAGATTTTTGTTTGTCAATCTATGTGTCCTGATGATGCAACAGTAAATTGGCGAAACGTCGGCAATTTAAAATATGGCCTTTGGTTTTTTTACTGGATCCTATCCTCAACTAATACACCACTTTAACATAACAACAAAAGGATCGTTAATGTAAACCATTCAGAAACTTCATATCTGGGATATCTGCGGACCAACGGAGTAGGTAAAAACTGATAATATGGGTTTCAATTTAAGATGTCGAAAAAAAATCTTGTTCAATTGATTTTAAATTTTGCAGAAAATTTAAATGTGAGTTTGGGATAATTATTGAATTTATTTTTTTAACATTTTTGTATTTTTTATGGCCCCTGTATAAAAAATTAAATTTTTGACAACACAAACCTTGTTTATTTCTCAAGCAAAAACTTCGATAGACTTTTTATCGTATCTTTCAAAATAAGACATCTTTATTCTAACGCAAAATTAAATTTTTGGTAACGCAAACCTTTTTTATTTTTCAAAAAAAAAATGTATCTGGCTCTCACCATAGATGAACATGAACTCTGTTTTGAAAATATTTTAAATTATGCGGTGTAGCCGCGCTTACATCTAAAACCGGAGGCAACATCCGTTTTCTAAATGCACTGGCCTGTATATTATTATATTTTAGTATTGTCCTGAATATTCCAAACACTTTTTGGGGTATGTTTCCTATACCTAATTTCAACTGTTTTTGAGAAAATGGCACTCGAGAATTGATAAGATACATTAAAATATCAAAAATTAAATTGACTGACTAGAACGTTTTACTAACATTTTTTTCTTATTTATTAAATGTATACTCTAGCCTAGATCTGCTATATATAGGTTGGTGCTTACCTAATTATCATTGAAGAAATAAAGGGAAAAAATAAGACTAGGTATTTGACCATATTTGGACGCGGCACCAATTAAAACCACATTGGCCTCAAGGGCTATTTTAGGAAAGCTTTCTAGGGGGGGGGGTTAATTTAAAAAAAGTTTGTTAATATATTTTATTATAAATGGTATGAGAACAAAACAAATACCCATATTTTTTATCATACTTGTGGCATGCATAATAACAGCAGCAGAATAACGTCCCATTTTTTCCTGCAGCAATTTTTTTAATTATTACATTGTTTATATTTACATCAATACTCTATCTATGGATATGCAAGAGACCCAATCCAATAGATCGCTCTGATGCTATAGTGTTTCATAGCTAAGTTTTTAATCGTAATTTTCATGTAAAAATATGTAAATTACATATGATGTTGGACCGGTCTGGGTAGGGGGAATTACTTCATTACCCCATCGACGTGAAACCGCCCTTGATTGGCTTTGAGCCTCGGCCGACCCTAAATTTTAGAATAAGAGCCGTCATTGCTATTACCTTACAATATTCATTTTTCGTTTTGAACTTCTACCAGGCGTAAGTTTACGATTAGAATATTTACGTGGCATATTAATAGCCATGTCAATAACAAAAAACACAAAACACTAATAAATTATAAATTCGCAATTTGAAAATCGAATAACGATAACCATCCGAACATCGAAATCACAGTTGATAAACTGCCGAACTCATTACAAAATATAAATATGCAAGGGCTAACAGGTAATTGTAAATCTCAAACGGACAGCCGTGTTAAACACGTAAATTCCTAAAAAATATTTCGGGCGCCGTTCAAATAATAATTGTTATTTTATTACTTTGGCTCGCTCTTTCTTTCGATGTAGACAGGAGACGGTCCGTCGTATATTTTTTCCAACACGTCGGTACCTTTTCTGGCCTTTTCATATTTGCTTGAACGCGACTGAACCTTGTCTATGATTTTTCATCTGCTGCTTGCAGTTCAGCCTTAATTCAAAATACGTTTGGAAGAAGACATCCCTCGCTTCGACCTGCAATATCCGAGTTTCCATTAAAAAAATATAGGTAAAAGGATCTTATCTAAAAATTGCTTTTTGGTCGAAATTACTGGACTATGATTTTTTGTGTTACGGCAAGTGCTAAAGGAAGATTTCTCAGTGAATGGGAAAATTCTGGTAATAGGTATACCTACTTACCAAAAATTAAGAGGAATTAAAAAAAATTCTAAATGTTCATTTAAATACATACGTTAAACATCACCCTATTAAATAAAAATATTCCTAAAATTTTTCTCTGATTTCCGGAGAAAAAGAAATTTGTGAAAATTGCATACTTTTACTTTTTTTACGTTTTACGAAGTCACCTGTTATGTTTACATGAATCGAGGCCAGCCAGGGGCGCAGTAGCACGGATCGGTCGGAACTCGAACTTCCAATTATTCTACCTCTAAAGGCACGCCTTTAGAGGTAGAATAATGTTTTCAGAACTTGTTCGTTTTTGCATTGCTTAATAAATAAGTGATTAGAGAAGATTTAAGAAGTTTGTGATTTGACCGTTTCGCCTAATATTTTAGGATTCAACAGGCGTTGGTTACGGCCGGCGCTATTGATTTTTTTATTTGGTAGTTTAAGTTTCTTCGCAAATTCGGCATTACTTTGGGTGTGGGTACATCAGCAGTATTTTTTTTTATTACATTTTACTCGTACTACCTATCTAGGGAAGGTAGAAAAATAATAAGACATTGTAAAATAGAAATGAAAGTTGCTAATAAGAATATTAGGAATTACAAAGATATTTTTGAATTTCTTATAAAATTTATTTTTTTTTAGTAAACTTTAATTCGATGTTAAATTGTTTATAAAATATTTAGAAATTTCGTATGCAGCCGAAGCAAAACAATATAATTAATCAAGGTAAACCGTCGCGTAGTTTTGTTAATTGGTGGTATAAAAAATTTTAATGGTTAATTATTTTGTTGGCCTATAGTCAGTGCCGCACCTACCGTATCCTTTATTCTATATTTAGATAAAAATGGCCTATATTTTTATCAGGAAAAAATAAAAACCCGAGTTTGGTTTGGTTGATTTTTGAAAATAATTATGGCAGCTTTAATTTAACTTCTTGCTAGAACAAAATATAAAGATCTACCAAAATTTTTTAATGTATTTTGAGTCCCTGAACAATAACTTTTAGGGCAGGAGTCCCCAGAGTGGGCAGCAAATTTTAGGGCAGGAGTCCCCAGAGTGTTAACTAAGGCTTAGTTTCCGAGATAATGAGATCTACAAGGAATAATCAAATTCTATACGTAAAAATTGCGTCTTTAGTGTTTAAGTCGGTTATAAACAAGTAGCTTTCGACCACTTATTTACAGGCAACTTTATGTGTGCTTCCTTATACGCTTAGGCAAAAAAAGCTATCAATTATAAGTCAAAAGTTAGACAGAAAGGAAAAACAGAAAAATACTTAACATTAGAGAAAGATTACATTTTTGCAAGGTCCTGTTTAAAACTATATAAGCAACTGATACATATTTATACACATACATACATACATACATACACACATTCATATACATAGGCATACATACAATACAATTTACAAATTCAAGCAACACAAATATATCATATTCATATATACATAAAAAGAAAAACTTACATATTTATAACAATATACTTAGACCTAATCCAATCTCAGCATAATATTCGTCAAGGCCGTAATATGCCTTCTGAACTAATTTGTTAACAACTTTTTACCACCATACACAAAAGAATTTCTAAATTGTTCAGTTCTTGGCAGAGTGTTATAATCGTGGGTATGTTGATCCAGTTCATGTCTGAATTTTTGGTAGATTAAACATGACATTTCTAAAATGCAAATAGAGCATAAGGTTAACACCGAATACCTGACAAATAGTGGACGACATGTATCACGCAACCCTGCTTGACACATATATCTAAGAGCTCTTTTTTGTAGCACAAAAAGTGACTTGAACATACATTTTGAGCATCCTCCCAGAAACAAATAACCTATCTCAAGTGTGATTCAATCAAGGCAAAATAAGCATCTCTAGAAATCGAGATACCTAGACTATTTGAGATAACTCGCAAAGCATAACAACCTGATGAAATTTTCGCACCTAAGATAATTATGTTGCTATGGAATCTTAGAAAGTTGTCTATCAATAATCCCAGAAATTTTGTATCGGTATTTTCAATTGTGCTATTAGCAAGACAAATATTATCTATCTCACACTTAAAACTTAATATTTTCGTTTTAGGTATATTAAATGACAGCATGTTAGAATCACACCACTCTTTTATTTTAATTAAATCGTCGGCAATGATAGTAATTCTACCCTGCATTGGAAGATGGGGAAGGTCATTTATATAAAGTAAAAAGAGCAGGGGATCAAGCACAGAACCCTGTGGAACACCCGCATTGATGGTCAGTTTATTTGAGTTTTTGCTGTTGAAAGATACAGACTGAACACGGCCCATCAGATAGGAACGTAGCCACTCCAAAGAGGAGCTTCTGAACCCATACATCTCCAGCTTCAAAAGCAGTGTCTGGTGATCCACACAATCAAATGCTTTTAATAGGTCACAAAACACTGCCTTATATATATATATATATATATATATATATATATATATATATATATATATATATATATATATATATATATATATATATATATAAATAGAGACTATATTCGGACTATTACATATATATATATATATATATATATATATATATATATATATATATATCAAATCAAATATATTACGTAGAAAATGTTTACAATATTACTTGAAAGATGATTGCACACCTAGATGTATCATCTGTGTGTGTACAAAAGAAAAGAAACAATATATATAATATATATATTTATATATGTATATATAAAACGAAAGAACTAACGGTAAGGATGTTTTGTCGAGAATCGACCAATGGTTGTTTCCAGGGCCAAGGTGCCATCTGCTACCGTGGTATCTGCCCCGACAAGGCTCATCAGGCATACGCTTTTGTGCTCAGTAATAGCCACCCAGGGTTTATTTGCTCTTTACTATAGAATAATAAATTAATTTGGTACATCACAAAGATCATATTTTTATTTATATTTGATAGAATCTATAACCTAACTACTTCACTTTAAAAATATGTGTTGGTTTGTTACTTTCTCTTAGTTGAATTTAATTTTTTGTGTTTAAAAAATAAAAATATATATTTCTTACCACCGATCCAATACTGTTTCTTATTTTTATATACACAAATAATTGTTATAATAATGAACGTTTTATATCTTCACTCTTATCTATCATAAGATGGTTTTAGACCTCATATTAGATTTTAAGCCGCATTAATTTAAAAATTTACTTTTAAAAATTTTTAAAAAACGACTCTCTTATAGTGAAGTGAGAAGAAAAAGAAAATTAAAGACATATTTAGCAATTGTGAAAATCCTGTTACACCCATGAAGTAAAGAATAATATGAGGTACTTTATCTTACTATTTCTACATCATCCTTTTTAAAATGTTTTAAGTTGCTTAATATATTTTTTTTTAAATACTGGGTGACAATCAACCCACGATGCAGGCTAATCTTTAAGATATTTTGTTGAGATTTCGGTAGGTAATATGACTCATCTACTTATACTATAGGTATATTGTTTTAGTTATTTTATTTATTTTCTCTTTTTAACTATGTGGGGGAAGGAACATGTGGCCACATTATTGAAGGCTCTTGCGTTAGCCTTACGCCAATATATTATTTATAGTTACATAAAGTCAATATAAAAAAAATAAAACCGACTAAAAAGTAAAAAATAATATGTTACACTATCTTCGAACTTGACTTTTTAAAGTCGGTAACCAACCAAGACCTCGTTAAGGTTTAATACCGCAAACAGAACATTTATTTAAATGTTTATTTAGTTTCACGCTGACTTCATACAGTCAAAGTACCAAGACGGAATTAATAATTATTTTTTACTTTTCAGTGGTTTTTTTTTTCGAATTCGGTTTTATTTATTTTATTAATAATATAATAAAATTTAATATAAAAAGCGTGATCTATAAATATCTATATATATTTATAGAGAATCGATAATACCAATTGAAAGAAAATAAAATGATTAGTGAATCGAACATCGTACATCTAAAAACCCAGAAAACCATATGAAACCCGATATTTGGCATCACCTCCTTCTTTCAATTTCAACCCCCTCCTCCACCAAACTCCTCAATTAATGCCACAAGAAAAAAATTATCTTCAGTATAAATGTATTTAATATTATCCACTTTAAAATTATCTACCGAAATACTCTGATGAGAAAAAAGATTACTCCCCTAGGCACGAGCTTACCTCCACAGCTATACCCAAGTAACTTTTTTGGTTAATTACATATCATGCATCAAATTTCAATGCAATATATTAAAGAATTTCAAAGTCGTTGCGGGAACCAGTGTTGCCGCCTCTTACAACTATAACAAATCTACTACGATTTGACATGTTCTATTACGCTATTATTAAAGACCGAAAATCTATTACAATTTTAAAAGCGGTCAAAAAATGGAATGTAATCCTAAAAATCATCTGTCCGACGGACTAAACTAACTTGTTTCAAAATTTTTAATTTCGCTGTTAGTTGGCCTAATAAGTAAAAGAAGCACTCAGTAGATGCAGTTAATTCAGAACCTTGCTTGATGAGCGCTTTTCATAACAATAATTGGAATTATCTGTTTTTGTACTGTATGCATGGTAAACATTTTTAAAATAAACAGAAAGTAGCCAGCCTTGATAAATACTTTTTATTTCTTAAAAATGTATATATAACAAACCGCACTTCTCGATTTATTTAAACGATATACTTACCTTAGAAATGAATACACACATTTTAAAAATCAAATTTATTACATTTTTATTGCGAGAATTATTAATTACACAAGTCTCTTACAGAAAAGAGATACAAAATGGCGGAATGACGCTTTTTTTTAGGGAAGCGGTATAAATTTCGAAACATTTATTTCGAATGAAAAAGTTCGAATTATATATAATTCCATCAACAAAAATCTCGAAAACGAAACGTTCGAAAGCTAATAATTTCGAATCACAGTACAGTTCGAAACCAAAAAATTCGAAAACAAAATATTCGATTGGCATAACATTCCAGTCACTATTAGTTTGAAGAAATAACGTCTGAATGTCAATAAGTTCGAACAACTATAAGTTTAAAGACAAAGAAAACCTGTCAATTTTTGCCAGTGATAACCCAGAAACTTTCCCATTTAAATATTATTGACTGTCATTAAGATTAGACAATAACGGAGATTTGGTCAGTTATTGTTGCTTTGTTTTAATTTTGTTTCTTCACTGATTTTAGTTTATCTATAGGAAAAACTGGTATTCTTATCGTTTATTTTTTTTAAATATTTTTAAGTGTATCCTCAAGTGTAAAATTATATATTTGATTCTTGTTGTTCGACTTAACTAAAAAGGTATATCATTTACTACTCAATATTCATTCAGGTTGGTCAAATCTTCTCCGAGTAATCAGTGTAAACAGAACTACAGAAAATCATAATATAACAAAGTTAAAAGCCGGTAGTACTTTGATTGACGATCACTTGTAAAAGACGTGCCCGGCCGTAACTGTGTGCATGTTACCGTATTTGGAAATAAATAATAATAATAATGTAACCACAGTAACCCTTCATAAATTAAACAAAATAAAAATTTTAAAAAATAAAACCAATATATTATTTATAGTTACATAAAGTCAATATAAAAAAAATAAAACCGACTAAAAAGTAAAAAATAATATGTTACACTATCTTCGAACTTGACTTTTTAAAGTCGGTAACCAACCAAGACCTCGTTAAGGTTTAATACCGCAAACAGAACATTTATTTAAATGTTTATTTAGTTTCACGCTGACTTCATACAGTCAAAGTAAAGACGGAATTAATAATTATTTTTTACTTTTCAGTGGTTTTTTTTTTCGAATTCGGTTTTATTTATTTTATTAATAATATAATAAAATTTAATATAAAAAGCGTGATCTATAAATATCTATATATATTTATAGAGAATCGATAATACCAATTGAAAGAAAATAAAATGATTAGTGAATCGAACATCGTACATCTAAAAACCCAGAAAACCATATGAAACCCGATATTTGGCATCACCTCCTTCTTTCAATTTCAACCCCCTCCTCCACCAAACTCCTCAATTAATGCCACAAGAAAAAAATTATCTTCAGTATAAATGTATTTAATATTATCCACTTTAAAATTATCTACCGAAATACTCTGATGAGAAAAAAGATTACTCCCCTAGGCACGAGCTTACCTCCACAGCTATACCCAAGTAACTTTTTTGGTTAATTACATATCATGCATCAAATTTCAATGCAATATATTAAAGAATTTCAAAGTCGTTGCGGGAACCAGTGTTGCCGCCTCTTACAACTATAACAAATCTACTACGATTTGACATGTTCTATTACGCTATTATTAAAGACCGAAAATCTATTACAATTTTAAAAGCGGTCAAAAAATGGAATGTAATCCTAAAAATCATCTGTCCGACGGACTAAACTAACTTGTTTCAAAATTTTTAATTTCGCTGTTAGTTGGCCTAATAAGTAAAAGAAGCACTCAGTAGATGCAGTTAATTCAGAACCTTGCTTGATGAGCACTTTTCATAACAATAATTGGAATTATCTGTTTTTGTACTGTATGCATGGTAAACATTTTTAAAATAAACAGAAAAAGAGTGAGATGACTCTGCGGATGAATTCTTAAAAAGAAAAGGAAAATGAATCGTGGGCATGTCGGCAAAAAAAGTGTGAAAATTGGTAACCGCGCTACATGTGTTTTAGTCTTATTAGACTTTATCAGCAGAGCAATATAACCAAGTTAAAAGATATAAGAAACTTGTTGAAAATCATAGAAAACAAACGTGGATTTACTGACAGGAGCCAGCCACACATTTGTATATTCGACCTGAAAAGTCCAAAATTTAGAGTTAATTTCTGACGTCTCTACGGAGAAATAAACTAAAGCCAAAACTAATAACACCTTTGGACATTAATATGAATAGAATGTAGTTAAAATTTATCACAATACTTAATATGTGTTGGAAAAAAACATGACACATTCTAACCTAGAAATGCGAGACTTAAAGATGAATACCGTCCGAGTTATTTTTTCCGATTTCCTGAAATTGTATAAAATTTTCTTTAATTTCCTGTTTTGAAAATTACCACTGAATCGTTAGATATGTAACAGGGTAACCAGTTTAATTATTATATAATATTGAAATATTAAACTAATATGGTGTTACTTTTATTTTGCCGATAATAACAGGTATTTGTTACTATAATTGATGTATAGACCTTTTATAAGAATAATTTATAAAAGGTTATTTATTATAATTTTATTTTATTTTGTTTTATTTTTATGTTCCAGGTGTGCGGTTGAAAAATGTATAAAGAAGCACCACTTTTAACTTTGTTGTTTAAATTTTCATAAAAAAAATTAAAGTGTCAAATATATAAATAAATATAATACAGGGTGCTTCACAATCACCTATAATCACCAAAGCTTCAATTTTTTAATTGAAACACTCTTCATCTTATTGAATTTAGTGATTTTATAAAGAATCTATATACTATACAGTGTGTCTCAGATTCGTTTCTCTATATAGGGATCTCGGCTCCTATTATACCAACAGCAAAGGTTAAATAGGGAAAGTTTTAGAGAAAACTTATTGCATTCGATATCTGACTTCAGATTTACGATCGATCAATAAGTTTGGGAAATATCGGCGAAAAACCGAAAATGGCGGATTTCGTTTTTCGCCAGTATATCCAGAACGGTAAATTTGACGGCTGTCAAAATGTGACATTATTGGGACACATTTTTAAGACAAATAAGATGGCGTAAACGACACGTCTTCATTGTTTTTTGTTAACCCGCAACCCGCCTCAACTTTCATTTTTCTTATGACCGCCATATTGGGTTTTTCGATTTTTGGAAAGAGCCTAAAATTTCTAGTGATATATCACAAGTGCATTAAAGATTTTAGTGTCATCAAAATATCACACTTCGTAAATTAGGTTTCAATGTTTTTAAAGGAGGCCATGATTTATTTGTCACAAGATTACATTAATAAGCAAGTAATGTATTGAACGCATTGAATTTTCAATACAACATGAACGTAAATAACGACTTAAAAAATCTAAATGAGTTTTAACTACTTTGTAAGTGGGTAACATTAATTTACAAATCTGCAAAATGACGTCCATTTGCATCGAGACATTTCTGACAATTGGTGACTGTTTTTCGTACAACCCTGGTAAGTGTATTTTAATAATTTATAAATAGGTGCCCAACAGTCAAGGGCGGCAGGGTCGGCCGGGTGGTACTAGAAACTATAAATTATAAAGGGAAAATTATCTTTATTAAAAAGTAGATATTTTCTTTCCATAAATAATTATCGAAACATCCCGTAATGAATGAGCTTGTATACAGTTGAAACCTATTCAGCTTTATTATGAAAAAAAAAAAACATATTTGGTTAGCGGGAAGTAATAGCCGTAATAAATTATTTTGTTTGTATTGCATATTAATTTCGGAAATACTAAGTCAATTTATTTCAGTGATATAATAATCTTAAAAAGTACACCGTGCCTTAATAAAACATAAAATATCAAAAGAACAAACCCCTTGCGCTTTAAAATTTAAATTATTCGGAAATACAGCTGAACGCCTTTCTATAAATCATAATGAAAATCGAAAAATAATTCGACATTTTAATAATATGGTATTTTTTTCATAACGCAAGAACTAGGCTTCTCGGGTAACAATAAATCATTAAATTCAGACAATCAAAATAATTTTAGAGAATTAGCTAAATCTGCAGAAAATTTAGATAAAGTGTTAATAAATTTATAGAACCCAATTCTATTTTTATAGGTTCTTCGAAACTACAATAGAAAATCTTTGAATAAAAATGTAATACAATATCAAAAAAGTAAGTTGACTTACTAGAGTAGAACGTTTTACTTTTTTTTATTAGATTATACTCTTTTAGTATCATTAAAGAACTAAACGGAAAAAAAAAGATTATTATTTGACCATCATTTGGTGCTTATTTAAAAAAGATTGGTTAGATTAACTTACCAATGATCCCACACCAAACGTTACTTCCAAATCTGATCTGTAGACGTCTCTCACATTATATCGGACGAACAATTTGGTTTCAAGACAACGATATACCATGGGGAAACCACCTAAAATACCCAGGAATCCACCTAGACAACAGACTAAAATTTAATAAACATCTGCAAACTGAAATATCAGAGGGCAACTCACTCCTCAGCCAACTACACGCAATGATTGGAAAAAACAGCCAAATGACAAGAAAAAATAAACTGTTAATATACAAACAAATCATCCGACCAAAAATACTATATAGAGCAATGGCATTCTGCCACACATCGAAAATCAACAAAAAGAAACTAGAAAGACTACAAATTAAAATACTCAGGAAACTAACAGGAGCCCCATGGTATATACGTAACATCGAAATAAAACAAGCGACAAACATAGACACAATACACGATTACCTAATACAAAAACACACCAACTTCATAAACACACTCAACAATCACATAAATCCGATAATTACAAACTCTTCAATAGACCAATAAACTTAAACTCAAGGTACAAAAACTTCAAAGCTCAAATCAGCAACCACAACCAAAATTAACAACAAAAAATGTTTATTCTTATTTTTTCACCGCCATCGTCACACTCCCCCCATCCCATCCTAACTCCCCCACTTTCCCCCATCATCCAAATCCTTAAAAATTACCTAGAGGACAAAAAAAAAACAAGCTACTTGGCACACTCATTCCAAAACTGTGCAGGAGTTCCCACAAGGAACTAGCATAAAATCAAACATCAAGTAGTAGTGTAGACGTTTCTCTGCCACTTCATGAGGATTTTGCACAGCCCAATGATGACGGTTGTGCCTATTAAACACTTCACAATTCGTGAACCTGCTCTCATCGGACCACAAGACATGATTTACAAAATCAGGATTTTTATTACATCTTCTAGTATACCACTCACAGAACTGTAGTCGTCTTGGAAAATCAGTTTCCTTAAGTCCTATTATGGGTTTGTATGGATGGTACTTATTCTTTTTTAAAACTCTCTGTACTGTTGATTTTGGTACACTAGTTTCCTGTTCTACAGTTCTTACCGATGCACTAGGGTTTTCGTTGATAGCTTGTAAAATGTTTCTGTCTCGATTTTCATTGTTATTATTGTATCCGCTTCTAGGTTGTTCGAAGGCACCATGGTCAAATAAATTAACTACGATTTTCCTGAATTGGGTTTTATGAGGCTGCCGTCGTTCGGGGTACATCTCCAAATACCTGGCTGAGATAACGTCGGCGTTTCTGTATGATTGAAAGTACAGAGCTAACATGTCAACCTTTTCTTCATTTGAATACGGAATGCCGGCCATTTTCTATAGGTTTTGAAATTTATGTGTCAGATTTATGATTTTATTGGGATAAAGGCGTACCTACTACTAACACAGCTTTGATACTTTCAACTATTTAACTTAACGTCAAAGTCAAAATCCAATTTTGTTACAGATAAATCATGGCCTCCTTAGAAAAGCATTGAGAGCTAACATTACTTTAAATCATGGCTTCCTTAGAAAAAACTGAAACCTAACTTTACGAAGTGTAATATTTCGATGATACTAAAATCTTTAATGCACTTGTGACTAGACTGGAAATTTTAGGCTCTTTCCAAAAATCGAAAAATCCAATATGGCGGCCATAAGAAAAATTAAAGTTAAGGCGAGTTGCGGGTTAACAAAAAACAATAAAGACGTGTCATATACGCCATCTTATTTGTCTTAAAAATGTGTCCGAATAATGTCACATTTTGGCAGCTGTCAAATTTACCGTTCTGGATATACTGGCCAAAAACGAAATCCGCCATTTTCGGTTTTTTCCCGATATTTCCAAAAACAATTGATCGATCCTAAATCTGAAGCCGGATATCGAATGCAATAAGTTTCCTCTAAAACTTTCCCCATTTAACCTTTACTGTAGGTATAATAGGAGCCGAGATCCCTGTATAGAGAAGCGAATCTGGGAGACACTGTATGTCATATCTAAATTAGTTGTTTTTACGTTATTGAAGTCAAAACTATCAGTTTTGTTCATCTTAGCACAAAACAACTGTCGTATCCTACACATTAATATCTTGGGCTCAAAAAATATCAATTAATACCTCGCGGAGATATCTGACAGAGCTGCCATTTTCACTCCATTTTTTTATTTATTTGATCAGTCCTTCTTTTTCCCACCCCCACAGAACAACAAATTGATGTTTGATTATATTTATTTCCTTTCTATGAATGAAATGCTGGGCCTATTTATTTTAGACATCATTGAATAAACCTCTGATCCATCGAATTCAACTGTCCCGCAAATTGTTTGTGTCTTATTTTCGGTGTCTGGTTGGGCATGGAAGATACAACAAACATCTACAAAAATTAAAACTATCTGACACTTCATTATAAGTGCATGCCACATTAAATCATTAGATGACCTAAACCATAGACTTTTTAACTGTTTTCATAACAGGGATCTTTCTTCCGAACTCTCGAAACTACACTTACTTCCCTTAAATCACACCTACTTTATGAGTAAATTGTTTACTGATCCTAATATAGAGAAAACCTTTATAAAATATTAGAAATGCTGTAAAACAGTTATTTAATAATTGTTATTTATTTTTTTAGTTATCGACCTCCTTTGTTTACTATGCTAAATGTTCTTCTTCTGCCGATGTTTCATGTGTAAATATAAAATGTCATGCATTGGCACCAGCACGAGAAGTATTTCCCCCTTTAGTTCTCAAGGTTTGTAGGAAACAGATCTAATTTATGTGTTCAAATTTTTAAGTTTGCAGGGCTTAGAGATCTAATCTTTAAGATTTAATGTGATTACAATTTCTATCTTATTATTTATCTTGTTAATAATAACTAGCTCAAAGACTGGGGTGGGCGATAAAAATTAATTTGTAGCTAAATGAGCTAATGTCAAGGCCAAAAAATAAAAAAAAGATTTGTGTGAAAACTGCAAGCTTTCTTTTCAGTAAAGATAAAATTTATATATAATGGGTGAACTACTTGCCATTGTTTTCTTAACATTTTTTACAGTGTAAGTTTTTTTGTAGACATGTGGGTAAACGAATGGTAAATAAACCAAATAAATCCAGAATTGGTATGAAAAAAATTGTTGGTTTTATTTCAAAAATATTATTGTTCACGTTGTACATACAAAAAATTAAAACCGGCGGAAGATCTCATTAATTCTATTACTTTTTGCTTACAGAAATGCAATCAGTTAAAAAAGTAACTGTAGATCCGTTGGTTTTTAACAAAACCACAAAAAAAAAAGATAATTTCTAAAAAAGTTCAATCGACATTCTACAGCTTACTCACAAAAAAATTCAAAACAAGGGCTCGTTTTTCACTGTGTAATTTAAATATACTTCACCTCAATAAACAATGTTCAGTTAATAGTAAACTCAAATTTAGACTACTAAAAACACCATTCACTACAAAAGTTTATTTATCGAAAATTAAAAAATACATCGTTTATAATCTGAAAGAATAATTATATCTAGTAAATTACTTCCAATAGATACTCATAAAATATATTTTAGAGTCATGTCATTTTTAAATAATAATTATACGATTGTGGCAGCCTATATTCTCGGTGAAAGTACATAATATTATGTAAAAAATTAAAACTATTTTTATACAAACATTCCAGTAAATGCTTAATATGCATATTCATGCAAACAAGAAAGTCAGTGAAAAGTAATTTATATTAAAAAGCAGTTTCAAACACAATTATTTTTTACTGAAGTGCAATTTTGAAAGCAGTGCTTAGTTTAAAAATCTAAAATCAATATTCTTAATATACTTATGTAAACTAAAGTCTGGCATCTCTCGTGTCTCGATCTTCCTTTTGTGCTCATACAGCAAAAATCTTAAATTTCCCCATTTAGGGAGATAAAAAACACTCGGTCCCAGAGTATCTGGTTAAAATTAATAAAGGGACAGACATGGAAGAACTGCATAACGAAACCAGTAGCGCCCAGTTAAAACACCAATTATTCTTCAATCGTTGATCGAAAGTTAGTAAGAAATCAAAAAAGTATTTTTTATTTTATTTAAGATCTAATATTTCATGAAGCCACAGTATTGGCGAAACAGTTATCATGTGTTTTATTTTTTTTAAGATACAGTAACGGCTAGTTCTGTTTAATAAAAAAAAACTAAATATTGGAAAGGACTGAAACATAAATTTCTCAAATTCAGTATACTTATTTTAGTCAAAATAAACGTGTGTTAATGAGTTTTAAACAAAATTCGACTGTCAGCAATGAGAAGAATGATTTAAAAGGTTTGAACATTTTTCCACTTTTTAGAAATTTTTCACTTTTTAAAGCTTTTACTTCCTTCGTACGGGGGAAGTATTATAATCGTAAAAAAGTCACGAGTCCGAGATTTTTGTATAAGTTCCCTTTACCCGGAACATCCTTCGTTATGAGTCTTTCTTTTTATTAGGAATAAAGAAGTATGGCCCAATGTAGTTTAGCACATAGTTATTAAGTAATAAATATACATATACGGAATTTTAAAACATTTTTAATGTCGTTATTTTGCTCCATCATATTGCAGTCGTACCAATATTTTAGCAGTTTCTACCTACGCCTCAATAAATAGTATTTACATTGATTTTTTTTTTAAGACCGCCATCATATTCCGTCATGCTGAATTCGTACCAGCTTATTCCCATACAATATTTAATTTTTGAGCCAAATTTGAAGTAAATTGAAAAAGAATTTTTTTACGTTGATTTTTGAAATATTTTATTGGCCGTCAATTTGAATTCGTACCTCAATTTTACTACTTTATCTAAATATCACACTTAATGCTTACACAAAAATTGAAATTAATCTAACAAACAGGCTGATTTTTAAATATTTTTGGTAAACTGGATTAGCTTTTAAGCAATAATCTTTTAACATTTCACCAAGCCGTCATTTTGTTTCGCCATACTGGATATTTACCAAAATGTTATCAAGTCATCCCCATAGGACCCTTAATTCTTAACCAAAATTTGAAGTAAATCAGGTAAGCAGTAAACCTCTTGAATTCGTACCACAATTTTACCAGTTTATTTCTATATCAAACTTAATTCTTGTACACAATTTTAAATCAATTTAATAACTAGTTTTTTAGCCTGATTGTTTAAATATTTTAATAAACCCCCATTTTGTTTCGCCATCTTGGATTCGTACCAAAGTTTTGCCCGTTGACTCCTGCCGAATACTTTTTGTACAAAATTTCAGGTAAATTGGATAAGCAGTTTTTTGATATTAATTTTTTTAACATTTCACTAGGCCGCCATTTTGTTTTTTTACGAGGGAAATAAAAAAATAATTATTAACAAACCTACGTATAAAATTGACTTTGGAACAAAAATTGCGTGTATTATTATAAGCGAATTAGCGGGACCATAGCGAAAAGACTAAAGACCCAAATAAGCAACATATTAAACAAAAATATAAGACCTATATGAATAAACGAGTTTAACAATTACTATAGCGACTTGGGTAAAAAATATGCGCAGAAATTACATCATCACCAAACTATAAGAATAATATTCCTATAATTAAGAATACCATGTTTATGAGCGAAGATAATATTGACGATGTAAAAAAAATAAAATCTTTAGAAGCTAGGAAATCCCCTTGGTGGGATGACCTTCGAAGCAAAACAATTAAAGAAATGTCACCACAAATCTCCTTTGTTTTAATATTCCTAATAAATAGGAGTTTCAAGTCGGGTTGTTTTCCGAAATTTTTGAAAATTGGTGTGTAATAAAACCCTTATATAAAGCCGAAGAGAAAAACAAAATGGCAAATTACAGGCCGATTTCGTTACTTTCCGTTTTTGGTAAGATGACTGAGCGTATTATTAAAACAAACATCCTGATTTTTTTAAATAAATTTAAAGTATTATCTGATCCACACGATGGCTTTCGAGAAGGACGATCGCCATAGGATGCAATCAAATTCTTAAAATTTCAGAAAAATGATGCGCTTGATTCTACCGATCCTTAGATGTGATTGTTCACTGACCTCTTAAAGGCTTTTGATACTATCAGTCACGACATGATTTTAGATAAACTTAAGTGTTACGGATTTTTCATGATATTGGAAAACTATTTGTCTAACAGACAGCAAAGTGTAATGGTTGATGGGGTGCTTAGTGCTACAAGAATATGTCAGTATGGAGTGCCACAAGGTACTGTTCTTGGCCCTTAACAATGTATATAACATTTTTAGGTTTAAACCTAAAAATGATCCAATAATCAGTTTTGCGGAAGATACAGTCTTCTGTAATGCAAAATCTTGGGAATCCCTAAAATAATTAATTGAGGAAGACATTTAAAAAATGGTACCAATTTAATAAGTTAACACTTAACATACAAAAAAACATAATACATGCCTCTTACGTCGTATAAAACGCACCTTCCAAAACTGGGAAATTTAAAACTCGAAGAAAACGAAATACAAGAAACTCTGTCCATAAAATATTTGGGAATTACAATGGATTGTCATTTAAAATAGGACCTGCATATAAAAAACTTAATTAACAAAATAAGAGGATTGCTGGGTAAATTTACGTACCTCAGAGAATTTTTAAATAGGGACCAATTAATTGGTACAAAGTCATCTCACCTATAGAGTCTTGAGATGGTGAGGAGTCTCAGAAAAATATTCAATCAATATCAATGCACTACAAAAATGGTTTATAAAAATAATATATAACAGAAAGAAGATCTACCCAACTGACAGCTTATTAGAAGAAAGCAAATTGTTAGATTTGCGTCAGATCTACTGTTTGGAAATATATAAAGGTATTAAAAAAGAACAAAATAAAAATATCGGTTAAGCACAATAGTAACACAAGAAATAAATCAGCATATCGAACTTCAACTTTAAATATTGTACAATATATAGTCAGAAAATATTCGAAATATTGTAAATCCACAAAGATTAAGAGAAAAACTCAGATCTGGATATCTGAGATTGGTAGAAAGACATAATATTTAAAATAAGTAGTATACATATATAGAAAACGTTAATATATATTTTTTAAATTACTGTTTAGTATATTTACCATCTCTTTAACACCTACTTATGAATTGTGATGAATAATTTTATAGGATTTTAACATTTTGCGAGTAATACCCAAGTGTGACTGTCAAATCACCCAAACTGCGATATATAAACCTGAATGTGACATCCCCTTACAAGCCTTTAAATGCTTCAGTGATTTTCTGCAACGTTTATTCAATCCAGTACCTCTTTTTAATAGCATTTATGTTGAAGTGTATAATTATTAGTTTTTTGCTATTTGCTTAGTTATCGACCACCTTTGGTTCCTTTCCTTAAATGTTTTTTCAACCTACCTATCCGGGCCCTCGCGGATAGGTGCGTATTTATAAAATGTCTTGCTTTGGCCCCAGGACGAGAAGTGTGCGTCCCTGTCTAAATTCCCTTTGCCTTATATACTTTCTCCTTAATTTTTTAGGTTCGTAAGGATTAAAGATCTTATATCTGGGATTTTAATTTTGTTTCATTTCTATCCTATTATTACCACTGTTTATAATAATTAATATTTTATAACCAGTGGCGGATATAGTGGAGGAGATTTGAGGTGTTAACCCCCCCCAGAGCCACTTTTTTTAGTTAAAATAAAGTTTGTTCTTTTTTTTTTGAGGTTCACGTTATTTACGTTTAATTAGGTAAAAAACAACTGAGGACCTTTTTTTGGGCTGTTAAAAATTTTCATCGTCAGAAGCAATGCCTATAAACGCTACTGTAATCAACCTAAGAACCTACCGAAATGTATGGTTTTTCGATTGTTTAGAAAACATTTGTTCCACGTAGCTAAATGTGCTAAGTTCAAGGCAAAAAAAGTTTTTCTTCATTGCTTAATTATTTTTAAGACACCACACTGTACAAAATAATTTTATGAATGAATTTTGAACAAACATTATTATTTTCTTTTATGCCAAGAACAATTTGCATCCATACGTCAGGTAATAGAATAGAATTTTTCACTTGGAAAACTGAGTTATTTAAATTTATCATGTTTTTTTTATCCTATAATCCAACTTCAACAAAAATCATCTGTTTTTTTCTGCCAGGAATATTTGCATTCATACGTTAGGTAATAAAAATAGAATTTGTCAATTAGATAACTGATTTATTCATATTTTCTGTTTTTTTCTCAGATTTTCTATCCAATCCAACTTGAACGAAAATTGTCTGCTTTTCTGCTGTATGATCGTGACAGGTGTGGTTAAAGGCCCATCGGGCGCGTCTCCCGATAGCGGATAGAAGGACGGCCGGGTTTCTTCGGTGACTGTGTTAGCGGTAGCTATAAGAAGGGTGCGAGCTGCGAGGAAGTAAAACACCTTAAAAGCCTTTGCGAAAGCTACTGCCGTAGATCAACTCCCCAAGGTAAAGAAACTGTTTTGCTTTTTTTTGTTTTCCTTCCAGTTGGGTTGTAAGGTAAACTAAAAATAAAAAATAAAAAACTTACATAACTCAGTTTTCCAAGTGGGAAAATTTCTATTTTGTTTATGTGACCTAGAAATTAATGCAAATAATAAAACATAGAAAAAGTTGAATAAGTTACTTACGTATTGATCACTATCGGAGTTTTCAGAGCTTAATTCGTCATTTGGATCTATAATTATTGGCACAAAACACAATATTCTTTTCCATACACAGTTCATCCATGTCAGTTTCACCTACTTCATCAGCTACCGTTCTTATGTTTTGCAGAGCAGACTCACTTAGTTCCGGTGATCATAATATAACACAGTAGCACGGAGGCAAACGCAGAACAGATGTGTGAATGTGTGATTCAAAAAGTTTATCACTTACACACTTTACTAAATTTTTCTTGTTTTATCATTTCCAATAATATATTTTTGGTGTTTTTTTAGGTATCTCCATGCCTTGGCTCTTCATAAATTTGATTATATCGTATTTTTTTGTGCTAGTTTTTGGAATTTTATTATACAGCCGAGAATGGTATGATGCGTTATCCATAATTATGACCGAATTTGGTCTCATGTTTGACAAAAGCTGCAACTCTGCCCATTTCTCAAACAGTTCGCTCGTCATGTCCTCAGGATAGTCAGCTGAAGACTGTTTAATGTTTTTGGCTTATAACAATAACGCATTCGGTGCAAACCATTCTCAGTTCCAGCATGTAGAATTATAATTCTTTTTCAGCAAGGAGCACTTAAGTTGCATTTGTTACTATCATCAACCTAGCCGTATTGGACGACATCATGTGTATCAAACTATTGCTTCGTCGAGGTAAATAATATGTCTATTTGCATCTCGATACGCCTTTAATTTGATGCAAATAATCTTGCCTTTGTTTAACGAGACATGGAGATTCCATAATTACCATCCTTTTATCCAACTTTTTGTATTTTATTTAAAACTGTATTCTAATAAAATACTTCTTAAGGTGTCTAAAGATTTATAGTCACAAGATTGATAGTCTTTTAACTTGCCTTATGTCATTTCTAAAGTTTATTTTCTTTAAAAAATTCAAGCACAATGCAACGAACATCCTCTGTAATGCCCATATCAATTTTTTATCCAGCTCGTTAACATTTCGCGGAATGGTCAACTACATCCCCAACCTTGATCACTCTGCAAATTGTAGCACGGCTAAGTCTAGTTAACGCACAAATTCTTTTCACGATCAGGCTAGCAAAAGAAGCATAATTTTTAAACAGGAATATATATTCAAAATGATTCTTTCTTTCTTTATTTTTTCTTTTTCAAAATGGAGTCGGCTGCCACTTTTTTGCTTTCAGGGCCATTCTCCAGCCCAATAGGTAGGATGTGCGGATGGCGAGCTCTAAGCTCCCGAACACCCCGAATCTTTCAAATAACTTTTTCATTTTTGAAATGCATCTTCCGCTTCGTTGTCACTAGCATCAAAAGGTCGCCAAAAAGCCATTTTAATTGTCCAATTATTTAAAAATATATCAATCAGTACACACACTCACACTAAAAACATTAAATAGAATAAAAAGAAATATTTATTCTACGCCATTGGCACTGACCTGAGATCTCTGAACAAGTGCACGTGACGTAAATATTTTAAAATACCTTTCTTTTTGTGCATTTTTTGTTAAATCAAGGTTTCCAAAAATCTAACCAATTGAATTACGGATCTACTCAATCAAAGTGCTTAACTGTAACACGCCGCTCACAAATTTTATACTGAGTCCACGTTGACTGTGTCGCGAAAGTCGGCTGTTTGTACGGGGACCGGTCAACTGAATAACAACAAATTTATTTGATACACGTGGTGTAGTAAATTGAGCGCACCCCAAATTTTCCGCTGTCGCAATTTACTTTAGATACACTTTAAGTATCGGTATCTGGATTCCTTACCACATTTAAATATTTTAAAATAATATTTTCATTTTAGTACCAATACAATTTTGGGTATACTAAAGGAAGTATTATATAGCTTAAATCTTTATAAATGCATTTGTTACATAATTGCATAACTTACAGGTGCGTTTTATTCAAATTTTAGAACTTTTTAGAGATTTGTCAGTATATATTTTTAAACAAGAATTATTTCGTGTACTTTGTCCGAAACCTGATACTGCTATATTTTGCTCTACGACAGATCGGCCTTTCTAAACGCGTGCGTCGCTCTCTTACGAGATTATAATATAACTGCACTGGCCCCTTTTTGGTCAATACAACATATCGGTGACCGACAAAGAGTGTTCGTGGAAGATGTGAAATCTCTTGCAACGGCCAACCCGCAAGATTCCAGAAGAATCAGTATTTAATAAATCACCAACATATCGATCAGTGGCGCACCCAGGAGGGGCATTTTTTATTTTTTTTTTATTTTCCGGTAAGAGTTATAATAAATCTTATTGAATGTGGATAAGGTTAATTGATCCAAAACATATTTGTTGTGTCAGTACTTGGAAAGAAGGGATTATCCAAAATATCGCATTTCATATGGTTTCCGTAGTTTTCAGGGGCACGTAATTCAATTTTAATTCTACTAATCATTTTAATTTTTAAGAATTTGTATTATTGGTTTTTTATATAGACGATGCTGTTTATAATTATAATATCGGTATTTGATTATTCAACCCCAGTCTTTTTTTAGTTATTAGGTACGTCAAAAATGTTAACCTAGGGTTAGGCCTCGAAAACTTTAAGCCTTACCTTTTTAAGAAGTTAAAAATAAAACTTAAAAGAATGAAATAAAAATGTTTATAAAAAAAATTAAACCAGCATAAAAAAAACATTGATATTTATGAAATAATATTTTATAGTTATCTGTGATTATTATAAGTCTTTCAAAATTTCGGAGATAAAGAAATAAAATATTTTTTTTTTTAGTTTTTAATGTTTTCTTTTCGATTTGTTTTTTTGCTGTCAATGGGAGTTCTTTTACAATTACTCCTCAATTTACAATTTTTTTCTCAAAAGTTTTGTATAAGGTATATTTCGATCAAATAAGCAGTTTGGTTTAAGTTTTTTTTAGAAAATTGATGATATATATATATATATATATATATATATATATATATATATATATATAACTACGAGCAAACCACGAAGGCCGAAGGCCTAAGTACTATATCCTTAGTTGCTTTAAGTGAAGACACGGAAAGTTTATTGATGCGGGATTTAAAGTCTTACGGATTAGGAATAGGGCATTTGCTGGTAACAGATTCCATAGTCGGGTACTCTGCGAATAAAGGAGCGACCAAAAGATGAGGCCTTGGTCTTCGGAGTTGGACGGTGAAGCATGTAGGTTTATGCTCGTGTCTCCTTTGCAGGAATGACTACGGAGGGTATAATGGATGATAATTTGATCAGAACAGAATCCGTGATAGTAAAACAGGGACAATTCGATGATGGTCTAATGATGAAAGCTCACTTGTGATCTTTGGACCATCAATCAGCGAAAAGATCTTCTTTGGACAGAGACATAAGAATATGAGGCTTGCAGTATTGGAGATAGTGGTGAAGAGTTGAGGTTTTTACTCAAACCACAGATATTGATAAATGAGAAATAACATTTCGATGGTGGAGCGGCACAAATACCTCTCACCCAGAGATCCAAACAGAGAGGTATTTTGAGTCCAGAATGTTTTACTTCAGGAACATCCATTATCTTTTATTTTCATATAACAATATACGGCTTGGGAAAAATAAGGCAGAAGAAAGAAAAGGAAGAAGGAAAACCGATTCATAAACACGGGGCTGGAAAGATCAGTTCTTAGAATGTGAATGTGGGATAGTACCACCTCGGGGGGTATATACATACACTATGGGCCAAATTAAAGTTGTCACTTTTTTACTTTCCACGAAGAAGGGAAGTATTGTAATCGTGAAAAATCACACGCGGCGGTATAGCTAAAAAACTACTTACCCGATTGACTTCAAATTTCGGTCAGAAATTAAAGGTCATATGAGGATGATCTGGTAATATTTTGTTAAAATATGGCGAAACAAAATGACGGCGGCCTACTAAAGTGTTAAAAAAAACTATTACTAAAAAACTATTTATCCAATTTTCCTCAAACTTTGCACAAAAATTTAGTAGTACGTACAGTTGATGGTAAAACTTTTGGAATTCAAGACAGCAAAACAAAAATAAAATAATTTAAAATTCAACTTGAAAAAACTCTTTAGTAAATTGAATCAGGGAAACCAAAAATTAATAAATCAAACTTCTATATTAGCTCTTAGGTTTTCTGTTTATATTATAGGCATGGATGGCGTGCATGCTTGAGTGCGTTTATGTATGCAAGTATAAATGATGACTTGGCTGCTCGAATATTGGCCTGTATTTTTTATCTAAAAATCATTCGTAGTTAGTGGTATTCTCCTGACTTTCTTTCCGTGTTGTCTTCGCTCTAAAGACAATTAAATATTTTAAAATCAAATTATAATCTTTCATTTCACCGCCCATTTCCTAATAGGTTATGGGCCCAGAATAGGTGTATTATTTTTAATTATTGCGAAAAGTATACGTGCGTTCATAAAATATTGTCATTCATGAAGTTACAGTTACCAAAATCGGAGAGCGTTTATTAATGACAATTGAAAATTTAAAACTACAAAGAAACATTAAGCCTTTTGACGGGAAAACATATAGTGTAGGGAAGTTTACACTGTGAGTTTTTTAAACAGAACCTGATGATATAAGAGTGATTAATGAAGATATCCCACAGCAACTGACGGACAAGTGGATTAAGATTAAGAGCCAAAAGTATTATTGTGAAAACTCTTTTCTTAGTTTTGCCAAAACAGACAATACTGCAAAAAACATCTTCCGTAGCTTAGACAGTATTTATGAACGAAAATGTCTTGCTACGCAATTGGCATTGCAAAAGGAATTATTATAAAACATTTCACTATTTTTGATGACCGAATTAACGACTTATTAGCCTTAAGTTGCAATATTAGATGAAACTGACAAGATATCTCATTTATTGTTGACTCTTCCTAAATAACCACATTTCAACCTAGTTACACGTATGTCATTATACACCAACATTTCAATTGATTAATACTCGAAATCATAAAAAAAATATTCCAACTGACGAATTTCTAAAAGGAATAGATTCCGTCTTAAAACAACTTATTTATACGAGGATAAATTTTACAAACAACTAGACGGCTGCGCAATGGGCTAAAGTTTCGTTGCACAATTAGTGATGGAAGAATTGGAGAACAATGTTATTAAAAACTTAAATATTAACTTTCTATTTTTTTATAGATACGTGGATGATTATTTAACAATCATACCAAAAGAAAAATGTCACTGTATATAGCCAAAGCTATATCCTTAACGCTTTTAAAAACTTCCATGATAAACTAAAATTCACTATAGAAATTTAAAAGGATACAAAAATAAATTTCTTAGATATGTCCTTATATAACGGGAGAACCTGCATAAAAACAAAATTGTATACAAAAGACACTTGGTCTGGTAGATACATAAACTATCTCTCAAAAAGCCAAAAGATACTCTAATAAAAAACAGTTACCCATCAAATTAATAAACTCCATTTTTAAAACCCGATTAAACACCATAAATAAAACCAATTCGAACCCAAACAATAATCATAAATCCCCAAACAATAAAAATAAATATATTTGAATACCTTATGTACAGGGCCTGTCAGAAAAATCACTTAAAAACAGGATCTAACCATATGTCATAAAAGTCACAATGCCCTACAAAAAATGTGTCTCCTCTTTAAAATAAAAAACACCTACGTTGACCTGTCCCCAGGTCTTTCCAAAATATTAAAATTGTAGTTTAAAATAATATTGAATATTTCATAACTTTAAATTTGTACAAGAACACAGGGCTTCATCTCGAAACCACTTGAAACGTTACACATACCAGACACCGAAAAATCATTCAGGATCTGAGTGTGCTTCTCGACGGTGTATAACTGGGGAAAACCACTAAACTAAAGAACCAGAATCAGCTTCAACGGTATATCCGAGGGCAAGCAATGTTTATCTTCAACGGTATATCCGGGGGATATAATTTCACTTTTCTAACTTCAGGATCTGAGTCTACCATCTCAACGGTTTATTTACAGAGGAAAACTGCTAAATTCAGAACCTCAATCAGCTGCAACGGAATATCCGGCAGCAAAAACTTTTTTTATCTCCAACGGTCTACCCGTGGGATACTAATTTCACTTTTTCTTAACTTTTATTTCTCATTTTTTTTTTTCTTTTTGATTTAGGGAGATGAAGCTTAGGCCGTAAAAATCTCCACGCTATATTATACCGAAATTTAAAATGGTCAATATTAAATTTTTTTAGTTCATGTAACATTATTTATAAAAAAGAAAACAAAATCTTAAATCGAACTTTCTATTTTTGTTAGGACAGTTAGTAATGGGTTAAATAAATTGACAGCGAAATTATTATTAGTATTATTATAATTATTATGATTATTATAAAATGATTTTATTGGAAAAAAACTAATTATTTAATTTTATTTTATCACCGCAATTTGACATATATTTTGCTTGTTTACAAATTTATCTACAACTTCTGGGTACTAAAGGAAGGATAAGTAATAAGTGTAAATAAGGATCTTTTAACAGCTGTTACTATGGGGGGCGCTTCGAGGCTATCCGTTTGTTTAGGTTATTAAAGAAAGAAATTACTTGAGTGAGCGTTGGCGATATTATACATTTTGTTGGGAAGATGTTAGAAAACTAATTATTGTAATCATTGATTGAAATAAGAAGTAATATTTTTGCGCTCTGACAAAGTAGACCGTCTTGAATTACTTTTGTTAATTATTAATTAATATATCAGGGGAGTCACTAAGGTTAATTTTGCTCGTTGAAAAAGAACAGTTCGTTTACTGTTTGACTGCAGTAATTAGAGTAATTCTCACTGTAGGCTAATTGGCTTTCGATTGGAAATGTCAGAGACCATTGCTAGTCAACCTTAGATTATTATTATGATAGTCATACAATGGGTTGTTCCACAGTAATAGTCGATACTAATTCGCATTACTAGCCAATTGGCTCTGGACTGCTCAACCAAATTTGTCAATACTGTCTTATTTGGGTCTCCGATCAATTATAGAAATATTGGGGCGACACCGATCGGGCTAACAAGATCAATTATAATAGAATACTCCTTGTAACCGCTCGTGATTAGAATTATTAGGTTGCTTTTCTTTCTATGCTAAGGTTAGAAACATAATAATAATAATAATAATAAATTAAGGTTACTTTATACATGATTATTTTAACATAGGAAAAAACAAAGTCAGATTTGGTGTATGTGAAGTGATTGGTGTTTTATTGACTTATTCAATGCGCACATGTTTTCAGCAAATTGTGTCAACTTCTTAGGTACTCTGAGGGGACACAACGTAGGAAATAAAATAATTATTTAAAAGACGATAACAGCTAAATTAGAAATTATGCGTTTTGTATACGACCGGGGTTAGGAACAAGCGACACAGAATCTTAAATCAATCAATTTTAAAGTATTAAAACCATCCAAATCAACTAATGTATCCCTACGTTCTAAACCAATGTAAAAAACACGTTAAACATGTATTTTATAGAAGTGACATACCTACTATTTATTATTTTAAATATGCTCGTTTGAATGTTGTCCGAATAAAATTCACTTATGCCGAAAGGACAAAAAAGCCGAAAATTCCTTTTTATGGTAAA